>JASJET010000079.1:2055000-2339772 GCA_034092305.1 Diaprepes abbreviatus | reverse complement strand
GTGGAGAACCAGCACAATGATGCTTATGTTTAATAAAGGTGACAAACAAGAACCAGGGAACTACAGGGGTATTAATCTACTGGACACAACTCTGAAACTCGTTACGAAAGTAATCAAAAATAAAATTAATTCGGTTACAACACTGGAAGACGAACAGCAGGGATTTAGATCAGGAAGGTCTTGCGTGGATGCAGTATTTATTCTACGACAGATAGTCGAAAAATCTATAGAATACAATAAACCAACATTTTTATGCTTTATAGATCTAACAAAAGCATTCGATCGCATAAAGCTAGATGACGTAATCCACCTGTTATATAAGAGAAATATTCCTATCAATATAATTCAGACCATCGAAAACATATACGCAAACAATAAAGTTCAGATTCGCACTAACGATAAATTATCAACACCCATACCAGTCAACAGCGGTATTAGACAGGGAGACTCGCTTAGTCCTTTGTTGTTTAACATGATAATGGACGAAATAATAAAGGAGGTGCGACTTGGTAGAGGATATAAAATGGGTGATACAGAAATAAAAATTCTCTGTTACGCTGATGACGCTGTGATATGTGCCGAAAATGAAAACGACCTCCAGAGATTGTTAAATACCTTTAATCTTACGTGAAGAAAATATAATATGATTATCTCAGCCGAAAAAACTAAATGTATGACAACCTCAAAAGAACCCCTCCGATGCAAACTAGAACTAGATGGTCAAATAATACAACAAGAAATGAGTTTCAAATATCTAGGAATCGACATAACTAGTTATGGCATCATCGAAGATGAAGTAAGAGGGCAGGTGGCCAAAGCAAATAAAGTGGCGGGTTGTCTCAACGACGTGATCTGGCGAAACAAACACTTACAACAAGAAACAAAGGTTCGGATCTACAAAACCACAATTAGACCTATTATGACATACACCTCAGAAACACGGCCAGAGACGACAAAAACGAAACAACTATTGGAGACTACAGAAATGAGAATACTTCGACGAATAACAGGAAAAACGCTACTGGACAGAGAAAGAAGCGATAACATCAGGCAATCATGCAACACAGACTGCATTAATGAGTGGGTCCTACAGCGTAAGACACAATGGAACAAACACATAAGCCGAATGACAGAGGATAGACTGGTAAGGATCGCACGAGATAAATCGCTTAGTGGTACACGCAGTAGAGGTCGACCACGGAAAAGGTGGAGCGATAATTTAAGTCCAGAATGAGGAAAATCGAAGAAGGAACAGGTCAGGGACCTATTATAGAAGGTAGAAGAAGAAGATATTCAAAGTCAATCAGAATTATTTGAAAATAAGCACTTGAGGGATTTTAGGGTCGTAAATCAATGAATTAGCCTCAAAATAGCACAACTCAATATGGCGGATGCAATATGACGGTTTATTTACACATTACTAGCAACACAAAATCCTTCAGAACAAACTCAAAAATTTTGTCTCAGATGACTTTCGCTCCCTGGTCATGAAGCTAGTAAAAATAGCATTATTCAAGATGGCGGAACCAATATGGTAAACCAATACGCTATTTTTTTTACTATTAATCACTCAACTTGGTTTAAAGCAGCTAAAAAGTGGTTACTGTCAAGGTTTCTGGATCGATGATTACAAAGTTAATCTCGAAATAACATAATTTAAAATGGCGGATCCAATATAGTCATCGAATATGCCATATTCACACTGAGAATCATTCAAAATTGTTCATAATATCTCAAAAATGATTTCTAGGAAATTTTCTGGATCAGAAGAAGCGGATCCAATATGGCTGCTAAACACCCCATTTTCACATTGTGATTGAATCAGTATCTTCCAGGATAAATAAATTATAAAGCTTATATATTAGTACCTCCGAAAATTTAGAATTCAAGCATCTGCTTTTTGATACTGAGGGGCTCTTTTGACAATTAAATATGGCGGACGGAAAATGGCGGATATAATAGGTACAGTGCCAAGAATATTTTATGATTTTTGCCATTGTCATATTCTAAATAATTAAATTTCATTGGAGTTGTTTGAAAATAAGCTGCCAAACACCCCGTTTTTACCCTGTGAATCACTCAAAATATCTTAAAACGGCTTAAAAATGATGGCAAAAGTTTATTGAGTCGTTAATTATGGAGACAGTCAGAAACTAGCATAATCTAAGTCCATCCAATTTGATGGTTAAACATCATCATGCGAATCATTTAATTATGATCAAAACAAAGTTGTTTGGTACTTTTTTGAGTGACTTGAAACACACAATATTAATTGCAAAAATTAATTGCAACAAATTTAAGTACGAAATAGCCCCAGAGCACTTTTAAAATAATTTTTTAAATCTGAGCAACTTCTGTCCTCTAAGGTATGGTAACAACTGGAGCTACATATTATCTGACTAAATATCTTGAAGTACGTTAAACGTGATTATTGGAATCTTGTTTTAGTATGCCATTCAACCAATCTAGGCAGATGAAAGATGATTTTGAAAAATTTTATATAGTGAATTGTACAACTAAATAGCTTTAAGCACTATAAGTTCTATTCAAAAAGACTATCAACATTTTTATATGTTCAACCCCTAACTCAAGTAACTCAAGTTTATCATATCTCTTGCCAAAAGATCAAAATAATACACAAGGTCCAGCCAAATATCGGTTAATTACCTGCCTTTCTACGCTTTATAACGCAATTACCCAGGTCTATACCAACTGAAGAAATTCTTTCGCCGCCTACGTACAATACTAAAAAGCCTTCGACTCAGTACCACATGACTGGCTAGCAGCTATACTAAAAATATATAGGAGTCTATGTACACATTGCGTCCTTTTTAGGACACTTGATGTCAACTAAGATTCAAGTGCACATACTTTCCAGTATCAACATCGAGAAAAGACACAATCCCAACATGAAGGGGAATATTTCAGGGAGATTCATTGAGACCATTATGGTTTTGCCTTGCCATGAATCCACTATCATGTCTTATAAATCCCACCAGATGCGGCTTCAGTATTTAAAAGAATCGTAAAGAGATGGTAAAACTAAATCACCTTCTGTATCTGAATCAATTTAAATTAATTGCTGCCACCAGAAATGAGCAGGAACAAATGCTGAAAATTTTGGAAGAGTTCTCTGGGAATATAGGAATGAAGTTCGGTCTTGATTAATACTCTATTTTAAACACAACTAGAGGAAAGATACAACCGGAAGCATTTGAGATGTATAATAGTCAAACCAATGTGGTAATGAGGATAGAACAGACCTATAAATACTTGGGCATGAAGCAGGCATAAAAAATTGACCAACGAACTATGAATATGGAGTTAACCAACCAATTCATAAGACGGGTGAAGTAGATGCTGCGAAGCAACCTAAACAGTAAAAACGTACTTAATGCCCTCAACATCTATGCATATTTTGCAATCAGTTACCCTTTTGGAATTGTGAAATGGAACAGCGGGGACATAAAAGTTCTAGCGAGGCAAGTCAGAGCATTCCTGACAAAAACACATACACTGAGCGGACAATGTTACCAAGATACCATGGAAGAAGTGGATATTGTTAAGCAATTCGATCAACAATTATCAAATTTACACTCATATTTTCGCACACTAGCAGAGTCTCGTGTGTTGCATCAGGAAATATGCGAGGCAGGCGATTTAACACCGCTGCGATTGAGGGACGATGAACTGATTTTTCATCATCAACCAGACCAAGAGAAGCTTCAAGACTGACTGCAGAAGCCCCTTCATGGACTACACCCAAATAAAGTTAACGAGGAAAAAAGATCAGGTGATCCCAACGAGAAATTATCTGAAATACATAATCAGAGACATTTCGATAAAAAATGATCAATGCCGATATGAAAATCGCACATCAGAGATAATTCAGCACATAACAGGATAATGCCAAGCATCGGAGTACAAGAAAAATCACGATTCAGAAGCTAAGGTCGTGAGTTGGCAGATAAATTCAAACTGTTGCAGCTACAGAAAACGCCATACTATGAATACGGTCCGGAATGTATACTGGAAAATAATGAGTTCAAGCTGTACAGTGATCGGACTATGCTTACGGACCACACAGTTGAAAATAATAGGCTAAACCTAATTTTAGTTGAAAAAACACCCAAGCGAGAAACACCAACAAAATTTGCTATCCCTAAGAACCAGTATAATGAGAAGATGAGCAAAATACAGAGACCCGAAGGTGCAAATACGCAGGCAGTGAGGAATGAATAGCGTCTGGACTATTTTTATAATGTCATCAACAATTGGCGTAGTACCGAAGAGTTTTGTCATTAATATCAAGGGTCTGGGCCTTTGACGATCCCCTCTATAAGGCTTCGCAAAAGGCAGTGGTAATTAGAAACGCTCGAACTGTCCGAACGTTTACGGAAAATGCAGAGGACTGTCCCACCACTAAGAGCCCGACAATATGGAAATGGCTCCCACAAAGGTCGGTCTTTTTGATATCCCAGTATATCTGAGATCAGTGATTATTCTTCTAAAGAGAACGCGAGAGTCTAAATCTATGGGAGATCATTATAAATTTGAACGGTCCAGTAACTCTTACGCAGCACGATGTGAACGATGTGAACTTTGTACATTGGATGAGAATGACCATTTTCTGTAGATTTTAGGTCGCTGAATTCGAATCTGACATCAGCATTGTCCCATCACATCAGGTTTTTTCTAAATATCTTAACCTATAAGTTCAAAAAAACGTGATTTTTGACCTATATTTGAGGTTATGTATCATCGCCATATCTTTTTCTCAAAAAACTATACATCATCTTCAAGTATAAGTATTATTCTTTCAAATATATTCAATTTTGAAAATTTCATATTATATGAATTTTTCAATTTTTGACAACCTTTACCTTTTGTTACCTATAACATTTAAACGACAATTCTGATAAACATCATGGATATTTTGAGGTTATGAAAGCATCACCCAATCCAAATTTATCAATAGTATTGTAAAATAAATTTGTTTAAACAAAAAATTATTGAAACAGTCATTATTTTTTAAATAAATGCTTTCATTAAATTTTACAAAAATAAATACGTTTAAAGGACTCGTTACGTTATTAGGATATATATATATATATATATATATATATATATATATATATATATAATAAAATAGAATAAAATATTGGCGAAGCGGACGTGAAAATGTGTCAATCTACATGATTCTCGTGTTAAAAAGTGCGGAGCACTCCAAAATATGGAAAAACTCCGGGTCCGACAGATGGCGACAGCGCTGTTTCGTCCTAATATGGGACTCGTCAGGCCACCGTAGTCGGTACAAACCACCATCTCGCCTTTGCATCGTATAAAGCTGAATTTATAATCAAAACACAGCAAATAAGACGACAAAGGCGACATATCGATGGTCCACTTGATAATACAAGAACCACACAGATTAACAAAGTTTGTAAAAGAACCGTCATATGGTGGCGCGACGGTGAATTAAAACAGAAATATGTAAAATCGTTTTTTTCACGTCCGCTTCGCCAATATTTTATTCTATTTTATTTTAAATTACACGGACAAAAACTTATCTACTTATTTATTTACTTGTTTGGCTTTGAAACACGCTAAACGATGCTCTCATGGTGGGCACGTGGCTTTGACTGCTAAAATAAGCGGTAGGCTTGCTTGCCAGTACCGAAAAATGCGACCCCGATCCTTTGGGCAGCGCGTTTCGTGTACTCGATTTTACATATTTCTGTTTTAATTCACTGTCGCGCCACCATATGACGGTTCTTTTACAAACTTTGTTAATCTGTGTGGTTCTTGTATTATCAAGTGGACCATCGAGATGTCGCCTTTGTCGTCTTATTTGCTGTGTTTTGATTATAAATTCAGCTTTATACGATGCAAAGGCGAGATGATGGTTTGTACCGACTGCGGTGGCCTGACGAGTCCCATATTAGGACGAAACAGTGCTGTCGCCATCTGTCGACCCGAAATTTTTCCATATTTTGGAGTGCTCCGCACTTTTTAACACGAGAATCATGTAGATTGACAAATTTTCACGTCCGCTTCGCCAATATTTTATTCTATTTTATTTTAAATTACACGGACAAAAACTTATCTACTTATTTATATATATATATATATATATATATATATATATATATATATATATATATATATATATATATATAACACTCTTAATTATTTTCTAATGATCGTTTGGGTTTTTTAAATTGCAAAATTAATTGTTTATGATTATGTTGACAACAAAATATATCGTAATAACGATAACGACTCCTCCGAACGTACTTATTTTTGTAAAGTGTAATGCAAGCATTTACATATAAAATAATGATTTTTGCAATAATTTGTTTAAACAAATTGTTTAAACAAATTTATTTTGCAAAAAACTAATGACAAATTTGGATTGAGCGATGCTTTGATAGCCCTAAAGCATCCATGGTTTATCAAAGTTTTCAATTCAAAGTTTATGGGTCACGAAAGGTAAAGGTTTCAAAAACTTGAAAAGTTCGTGCATATGGAAATTTTCAAAACAGGATATCTTCAAGAAAAAGAAAGATATTTGTACAAACTCAAGGAAATTTCAAATAAGACTTATACTTTAAGATACTTTATATAGTTTTTGAGAAAAAAATATCGCGATGATACATCAAACATAGATCAAAATCGCGTTTTTGCATTCTTAGGTTAGGGTATTTAAAAAACCTGATGTGGTGTGGTAATATTAAAATTACGGAGAAATACTGATCGATTCTGCAGTCCGTATGCAAATGCAGATGTTAAACGTCACAGGGGTAAAGAGTCGAGAAATCTGTCTAAAATATCATACTAAATTACTCCTTATTCAAAGATTTGTTGGTATTGCAGGCATAAAAAATACGAAGATCGTCTCAATAATACAAATCTACGTCTCTCAGTGATATACCAGTAATCATAATTTAATCCGCCTTCTTGAATTATGCTCTATTGAAATAAGCTTCTTGATTTGTCATACCTGAGTATTCATTAACAAGTAATTTTGTGTACTTTTGATTAATTTTGAATACCCCAATGGAAAAAATCATTATATTGTTTTTGCACTATACTTAGTGCAATTTTAAAGGATTTTAAGGATTCACAGTATGAGTACGACATCATCGGCGTCATATTGGATCCGCCATTATGTTATTTTGAAACTAACTTCGTGATCAGAGATCCAAAAGACAACCCAGAGTACATTTGAGCTGCTTTGAAGAATTTTGTGTGGTTAATGATGTGAAAATAGAGAAGTTGACCGCCATATGCACTTCTGATTGACTTAGAATAAGAATATGGAAAAAATTGAAATTTTTTTTAATAGTGCACCTATTTTATCTGCGAATTTGGGTCCGTTATATGAAATTTTCAAAAATGTTCATCGGTATCAAAAAGTAGATATATTACTTTATTTCTGCAGCAAATTAATATTTTCTTTATGACTATATGAAATTAAAATTTTTTTAAAAAAGTCAATTCTTTTCTAACGCCAAACCCTATGTAATCTAAATAGAACACTCCAAGGCGCGGGCGGATGCCAAGAGCAATTTGTCAATTGAGAAAAGCAAATATAATTTTTAATGTTGATGTCCTCCTACTAACTAAACTCATTTATCATATTTATTATCATTCTCTTCGGTAAGTTAAGAGATGTACGTATTTATTGTGTCATTACTACGGGCAAAATTAGTAAATTGCACGAAATATTTATGCTTTTTTAATTGTAAGATTTTAGATAATAGTTGAATCAGTGACGTGGAAAAATGTAATTTTAGTAAAGTTGCGATTAGCATTCCGAAAAAAAAATAAGTCACAAAATCTATTGTTGAACTTACTAGAGGATTAAACTTTTTTAATTTAACAGCACTAAATAAAAAATATGACGGTGCAAACTCAAAACGAGGTGGGGTTTTTGTCTTAAAAATTTACAGATACACTGAGAAGATTTAAGACTTAGACCCGATCTAGTTGCCATGCGAGTTAGATCTTCTAGTGGACCCGTTTTGTTTTACTTATGATTTGGTCATAATTTATATTGCATGCCTCAACGACGTGATATGGCGAAACAAACACTTACAACAAGAAACAAAGGTTCGGATCTACAAAACCACAATTAGACCTATTACGACATACACCTCAGAAACACGGCCAGAGACGACAAAAACGAAACAACTATTGGAGACTACAGAAATGAGAATACTTCGACGAATAACAGGAAAAACGCTACTAGACAGAGAAAGAAGCGATAATATCAGGCAATTATGCAACACAGACTGCATTAATGAGTGGGTCCTACAACGTAAGACACAATGGAACAAACACATAAGCCGAATGACAGAGGATAGACTGGTAAGGATCGCACGAGATAAATCGCCTAGTGGTACATGCAGTAGAGGTCGACCGCGGAAAAGGTGGAGCGATAATTTAAGTCCAGAATGAGGAAAATCGAAGATGGAACAGGTCAGGGACCTATTATAAAAGGTAGAAGAAGAAGAAGAAGAAGATATGTCAACAAATAGACAGGGGAAAATATGGATAAAAACCTAGAAAAAAAGCTTCACTATGGCTAATTTAGTTTATTTTTGACCTTATTTTTGCAAATGTTTACTTTATGAGCAACGCAACATGGTTTTCATTTAGTATTTCTCATAGATTCCTTGAAGCATTTCATAAAGTATAGTTTTAGTTAATTTTATTTCAAGTTTAACCACCATGCTGTTACCTTCCTTTTATTCAGCTAAATCGCGGTTTTCCTGCTTACTAATGTTCGAGTGGGATATTTTTGGGTTGCTTTGTAGCCCAGGGTCATTTTTGAGTTAACATTTCTTTCTAACATGAATGCGTCTAAATGAAGTAGTGTTGTGCTCAAGCAAGGATCTTGGTTAAAAATGGGGCCATTTTGCCTTGACTTTCACTTTTTTCTGTTTGATTCGGCTGAAAAAAAAATTCCATCCCGATTGATTTGAATCATTTCCTAGGATTTAGGGCTGGAAGGTAGTTTCAGTTGTCCTGGTAATTGTGCTGAGTGGTTGAGTTGCAACATCTTTTTGCCTGTTCGGCGTTTTGTCATATTTTTACCGGGATAAACCCGAAAACAGGGATTTTGGCAGTTTTTGTACATTTCAACAAGGAATTCGTTTCGTATCCAAGAAGAGCGGGTAAGATCCATTAATTGTCATTTATTAAAACAATCCTTCATGGATTTTTACCGAGTAAAATTAGTCAAATTGGCCATAGTGAACTTAAATGGAAATTTGAACCGTGACAAGGGAAATAAAATGATAAACAAGCTCGCAAGAGAAGGGTCCGAGACACCATTTTTGGGACCCGAACCTTCCTATGGACTCAGTTTCAGTTTAGTAATGGAAAAACTAAAGGAGAAGAAGAGAACAGGAGATCCAATTACCGGACGGGTCTGCAAGGAAAGAGACAAGCGAAGATAGTTCTTGGAAACTACTGTCAGAAGAGATTTAAAGAACTCATCAGCCTAAGTAAAACAAACAGAGTTTTAACAAGAATCCTGACGGGACATTGCTACCTGAAGGGATACATCAAGAAACCTGGATTAGCAGAGAGAGTGCAGATTTTCCAAGGAGGAGGACGAAACCTCTATCCACATCCTTTCAGAACGCAGCGCCCTAAAAAAACCCTAGAATGCGATTCTTGGGAGCACACTAAATAGAAGTGGGAGAGCTACCCATTCTAAAGCCATCCGACATTCTAAAGTTCTTAGAAAAAAACAGGAGTGGAAGACCTGCTCTAGTCAGCAATGAATGTCTAACGACTTGGCAGCAGAAGGGGGACACGATAAATCTTTAGATTGCAGTGTACTCATCCCCATTTACACATACATACATCCGTCAAAAGATTAAAATGATATAAAATTAAATTTAAGAGTCCTTCCATGTTTTAATAATATGGCAGCAGAAGGGGGACACGATAAATCTTTAGATTGCAGTGTACTCATCCCCATTTACACATACATACATCTGTCAAAAGATTAAAATGATGTAAAATTAAATTTAACAGTCCTTCCATGTTTTAATAATTTTATCGTACCTTATTGCACTACTTTACAGCTTATTTGCGAATATAATGTAAAAGGCAGTGTATAGTTAATTTTTGGTCTGTGAACGCGAAAATGGTGGTAAGAACCTAATAACACGTAAGATTTTTGAGTTCGAGTATTTTAATCACATTATTTTAAAAAATAATTTATAATATACCACAGCGCGACGTTGCCAAATTTACGTTTTCCATAAGTTAGGGAAATTATGTACAATCTGGCAACACCAAGTGGGGGGTGTCTAGAGATGATAAGGCAACCACGATGTCTCAACCCCATAGGATTTAAAATAACGGAAGTATCCATTTAAACCCATATAATTCCAAATTTCACTCTGCCCCGTACCCGAATCTACTTATTGATGGTCCCTGTATACGAGAAGTACGCCGTCATTATCCGAATTTCCGATACTCAATGTTTCTAGAAAATACCAGAAATATGGAACGGCTATAAAAGCAGCTGGCCAGCAATATTGGTTTAGCACGAGTAGAGGTCAGTATCCAGATAGAGAAGTGAAGTGCGCAAACAAGCCAATAGTAAGAGCCTTGCCTTAGTATTATCTTTGTGTTGAATAAAGTTAGTTGACGCCTCTACATGTAGTATCCCAGCTCTGAACTGACGTACGCGACAGTATAAAAATGTCTAAAGTATAGAAACGTGGCTGTGTTAACTCCTCGGATAGTTTTTTCTACATTGTGGCCAGCTTACCCCTAAATCGCCGAAAAGGACAATTAACAAAATGACCAAAGTAGCTTATCATAAGTATTTTAGATGTCTTGTTGGCGATCAAGATCGGGACTACTGAGCTCCTCACATATGTTGCTAAACCTGTGCTGCAAATCTAGTTAAATGGCAAACGCTCTTCTATGCCTTTTGCAGTTCAAATGATTTGTCGAGAATAAACAAATCATTTTAACGATTGTTACTTTTGCATGACAAAAGTGTCTAGTTTTTCAAGAAAGAGCAAACACAATATTCAATATCTGGATATTCCCTCAATCATAAAACAGCTTCTTCATGGAGAAGGTTTACCAGTTCCAGCGCCCACGACAAAATGGGAAGAAGATTTAGAAATGTATGATGATAAAGCAGAATCTGATAATGTATCAGAAAAGGACGATTCTTATTTTCCCGAAAATGGAGGAAAAGCACCCTATTTGATCGAACAACCTGAATTAAATGATCGAGTTCTGGACCTCCACTTGTCCAAAGAGCATGGTGAAGTATTAGGGTCTAAAGTACAACAATAAAAAATACTAGAACTAAAGTTACAATATTTAGAAACCTTAACCAGGAGCTATCCTCGTTTTTTACTCTGCAGGATAAAATGTGTGTTTGTGTTAATCCAAATAGTGTTATGGAAAAATTAGGATTTGCACATAATCCGGACGAATGGTGCTTGTTTATAGATTCTTCTAAAATAAGTTTAAAATCAGTTTAAGGAAACATACGAAAATAAGTTACTTCTTCTAAATGCAATAAGCTGTGATACGTACAAGTGGCAAATATAGGGTGATCTAAAAGTCATAGGACTATTACTAGGGTTTTAGGGTTGATTTACGAAGTATGGCTGGGTTCTTTGTCTTTGGGACAATAGAGCAACACAAAGCCATTACAAAGTAAAAGAATGGCTTCCAAGAAATCAATATATTCCAGGTCAAGCTAACATAAAGAATATACCTCTTGTTGATCCCAAAAAATTACTGTTGCCTCCATTATACATTAAACCGGGATTGGTAAAAAATTTCCTTAAAGAATTAAATAAAAAAGGAGTGGCTTTTATTACCTTAAACTTTTTCCCAGAAAATTTGGGTGACGAGCAAGGAGAAAGGTTTCACCAAGACATATTAACAATGGAACAACGCTACCAAGGCAGATGGGATCTAGCAATGATGGGGGATTATTGTTGGTTCCTTATGAGAGAATGCGATCAGGAATACAAACGAAAGTTAACTTTTGCCAAAAATTTATGTATTAAAGACATACTATAAATGTATTTTCATGAGTATTTTTGTAAATAAATCCTGTTATTCTTAAATATCTTGTTTTTTTTTTGTTGTTTTGAACTTACCTATAAATATGATATAACAATGTTTGTATTAAATAAAACTAATTGATTCATTCTATAACTCAAAATCTAACGTAGTGGAAAATTTTTGTTGCTGAATTCGCAATTAGGATGCTTTAAACTCCCTTGAATAGCCATTATAATATCAGTCGCATTTTTTTTTTGTATTAGTTGACTAGTGTTATTTTCAGAAAAAATAAAAGCGGCCTTTTATAAGATAAATTAAAATTTTAATATTCAACCAAGCCGTCAATAAATTAGTTCAATATTATAAGGTAATTAACTCATTTAAATAGTTTAATTCCCGTTTTAACTTGAATGATTCATTTTTTTTTTATACGGATAAACAAATTGTTGTAACGCAGTAGGTGTTAAGGAAATTAAGTGACTACTCGGTATTTTTAATTAAGAATATTAGTAACGGTGTATTGTTTTTAAAAGTACAGACAACACATAACCTGTCTAATAAAAATAAAATTTAAAGGTTTTAAAAAACGTAGTATTATTGTAACTAATTAGTCGGTTAGTAGGTAGATTAAGTTGAAGCGACCCAAATTTTACAGATGATCTATATTATTTTAAAGAAATAATAATATTTTTGGCTCCTTTTCTTCTGTGATTCGAAGGATCACTATTTTCTTTTCTTTCGCTCGAAGAAACAATTTATCTTGATTCTGCTTTTGTTCTTCTTTGCTCGAAGGATCAATGTTTTTGGCTCTTTTTTCTTCTTCTTTGCTTGATTCTTCTTTGACTCGAAGGACCAATTTTTTTTTTTATTCGAAGGACCAATGTTTTTGGCCCCCCTTTTTTCTTTCTTCTGCCCTATTTTCTATCCGGCTCGAAGGACCAATGTTTATATATTTCTCGCCAGCGTTAGTTTTACTAATTATTTTTTTTACTAACTAATGTTGGCAGCAACCCTCTTTATTTATGTAGAGTGGTTGTACTAACCAATTGCTTTTGTGGTAGTTGCTAATAATTTTAACAACCATTTATAATTGTTACTCCATAGGCTGTAATAGATAATGTGGTGAGTAAAACCCTTTTGGTTTAATACTGATTTATTATCGAAACTTATGGGGTATATATACAAATTAAATCTCTAACCTATATTCCTAATGTAATAATATTTACAATAAAATTGTCGAATAAGTAAAACAATTAATATGATTATTTTAGCAATTATTGACCCAGTTTGTCAACGTGCTGATTTGGCGACATCTCTTGGAATACTGGATCATAATATTTTTGTACTTTATGTAAGATAAAAAAAATATGTATAATCTTAGATTAGACATATAAAGTTACATTCATGATAATACTTGGTCTAGTAAGTGCCTGTTGTGCACCGAATAAAATGTTATCCTATCAGTTCGTCAGTAGTTGGCTTGTAAACTGTCGTTCCAGCTACTGAAAGGCAGTTGAACTGACCACATCTGTTTATACTAGTCTCGCGAAACATCTGTATTTAAAATTTGTGACAAAAAAATGAATGCAGGGAAAATACATATACGACACCGTTCAGTAACATCCTTATCATTAGTACTATAAAGAGCTTTTTGATATGATAGAAGGAGAAATTGCAAAAAAAAAAACGATAATTTGAATAAAATATTAGATGAATGCCAGGTCTAGAGGCAATTTTAAGGGAGCTATATACCCAAGGTCCTCAAGTATACAATGAAGTGATAAGAATAACTCCACAACAATTTAAGAAAATACTGTTTTTGCATGACACGAAAATTCAGTACTCGAATACTTTCTTGGGAGAAGCTATACCAGCGAGAGTAAAGTTAGAGATCACGTTAGGCTTTCTTGCATCGGGAGCAAATTTTAGAATATTATTAATTTTATTTCGCATTTTAAATGCTTCGCTGTCACATATAATTCCAGAGGTTTGTGATACAATCTCCGAGAGTTTAAAGGAATTCATAAAATTAAGTTGTTTTTATAATATTTGTTAATAGAATAAAACAGTAAGAAGATAAGGAACATAATCACTTCTTTGCAAATATTTAATATTGTTAATAATATATTTACTTCCAATCTACAAATAACTGTTTCATAATCCAACTCTGCATAAGACATTGAGGTATTTACATTATCGCGATTAAGTATTGCAATATTTTCTGTACAGTCATTAAATGCCAGGCAGGGTTAGATGACGAAAATGGAGAACTTGAGGACCCTGCACAGATGCACTAACTATGCATACTTTTGGATTTATCAAATTAATGTTTCGAAGCCTATACATCATTCGCATCTGCTGAAGTTAAATATTTGCCGAAAGTCTATATTGGATAGATAGTTCTCGTAGAAGCATTTCGTAAAGTATAGTTTTAAATAATTTTATTTTTTAAGTTAAACCATTATTCGACATTTCACTACACTGTACTTGGGTATTTTCTTATCGATGTTGAACTTACTGCTACCTTTTTTTTACTCAGATAGATCTCGTTTTTTCCCTGCCATTAATATTTGAGTGGAAGTGTATGTATGTTGGGTTGCAAGAAGCTTTTCACTTTATTCGAGACGATTTCTTTAATTTAAAAATAACTATCGGGATACTTACTTGATTTTCTTTTTGAGCGGAAAATGCTAATGATTAACGAATAGGTTTATATAACAAATGTATTTCATCCGACTGTTGTTGCCCAGTGTCATTCTTTATGATCTGTCACTTCTTTTAAAAGTGGCAAATGAACGCGCCTAACGGAAGAATTATTCGGTATTTCACTACACTGTGCTTAGGTATTTTCTTATGGATGTTGAACTTAGTGCTACGTTTTTTTATTCAGACAGATCTCGTTTTTTCCCTACCGTTAATATTTTGAGTGTATTTATTCTATTGTTCTTGCCTTAAAGTTAATTAAAACTGTGTTTTATTTTAGCCAGGTTTACCCCAATTTATTTAATAATAATTAATATTAATAAAAAAACAAATGCGGTGACGAAGCAACAGAAGTAAAGCGACTGAAGGTCTACTTTACCACAGCACTTGGAGGACTTTTACCTCCACCAGTACTCGGTGCAGAACTATTCTTTACCAATTGAGCATGAACCGCCGAACAAGTTTCGCACCAAGTCGGCGACCCACACTCAACCAGTTGCCCATCCTGCAGAGCAGGGATCTTACCCGATGTCTGTGGGGTCTAACAAAATTTCTTCGTTGACACGTGCAAATTACCCAAAATCTCCAGGTTTATCCCGGTAAAAAAAAACATAACTGCAAACCAGGCAAAAGATACGGTACTCCAAAAACTCAACAAAATTACCAGAATAATAAACGACTTTACATTTCAGAATACCAAAAAATTGGCAAATAAAAATTGACGTGGAAGTCTGCAGCTGCGTCTGCCGGAAAAAGTGAAAATGAAGGAAAGTGGCCGCTATTTATAACCATGGCTCACCTTACGCACTAGTCGGCTTCTGCGTTCTATTGTCACGTTTGAAACAAGTGACAGATCAAAAAGAATGACACTAGGTAACAACAGTCGGAGAAAATTCATTTGTTACATAACCCTATTCGTTAATCATTAGCATTTTCCGCTCAAAAAAAAAACAATTAAGTATCCCGACAGTTATTTTTAAATTAAAGAAATACGTTTCGAGTAAAGTAATAAGCTTCCTGCAACCCAACATACATAAATTTACATTCAAATATTAAAGGCAGAGACAAAAAAAGAGATTTATCTGAATAAAAAAAAGGTAGCAGTCAGTTCAACATCGATAAGAAAATACCTAAGCACAGTGTAGTGAAATACCAAATAATAGTCAAACTGGAAAAGTAAAATTTATTAAAACTGTACTTTATGAAATGCTTTTCTTCAAAGAATCCCTGGGAAATACTTAAAGATATGATACTGTGTTATCCATAACAAGAGTATTTGCAAAAATAACGTTAAATTAACTGAATTAGCCATAGTGAACTTAAGTGAGAAATTGAGCCGAACGAGAATAATGGAAAATGCTTTTGGAATATTAGCAAGTCGTTTTCATATTTTTGGAAAGGCAATTTCCTTAAAAGTAGAAACTACTATAAAAATCACAAAAACCACTTGTAAATTACATAATTAGCTGTACGTAACTTCACCCTCAACCTACACAACACCTAGAAATTTTGATTGTGAAGATATAGTGAATGCTTCATTTATTTATGGTCAATGGCGATCTGAGCCCAGTAAACTGTCTAAATAGGTAGCTCATGAATTGAAGACTTGATACAAAGAATATTTCTGTAATGAAAGTGTTGTACATTGGCAAGAAACAATGTTTAAATAAAAAAAATTCGGTAATAAATACTGCGTACATAAATTTTTATATTTGTTTTTGTAAGATATATTTTACATAAACATTTATTACCACGTTTGTCTTGGTTTTTCTATCTTTGATGTTGGAATTTTTTACTACGTAGGTCATTGCTTCAAACCATTTTATTTTGGTATTAATAGTTCCGAAGTTCTAGATCCACTAGTTTAACTTTTATTTAGAGAATAAACTTTTAATTTGTTTCGCATACTTCTTTTACATCGGACATCTCGTACTATGTTCTCCAAAGAAGACGAATGTATTTGCTATTAAATACATTCTATAAATTCTCATTATTTTTATACTAGATTACAAATTGCAACGTTTGTTTCTCACTCTATTTATATATTTTGTCTTTATGTAAATTATAATTATTGTGTCTCTACTACAGCATTGCACAAGTGAACTGGCTCCAGTAGTGTTTACTCAGATTCAGTTGTTGGTTTGTGGCTGTAGTGATGGAACGTCATTGGCTAGTAAAACCAAAATACTTTGAATTCGGGGGTAAGCCAGTATATTTACAAAGGGATAGTTACTGGCGGACAACTATCGAAGAGGTCAGCTGACCTATGTATTGACTTAACCTAAACTTCCCCTAATTTTAAGAGGTAATAAACTACAAAAAAAAAATACTTTTTTTACTCATTTTCCCTAGTTAAAGGTTATGGAGGCTAGAATTCTTCAAGAATCACCTTGGTCTATTAATTTCTTCAATATCTACATTGCAGTTATACCGAGGGAGAAACTGAGCAGCATCTGACTGTTCGTTAATGACATAGGAATCCGTGAATGCTTTGGACCCCCAAAATCATAATTTGTCACCTTCAAATTTGATTCCGTCTCTGGAACATCAAGATTAGCAACAAAATGCAAGGTATCCTCTTCACGAACACCCCAATACCTTGGTCAAAGTGCATCAGTGCGAAGTATCTAGGACTACAGTACAATTAAAAATTTACTGGGCAGGATCAGTGGGCGATGACATCTAAGAGAGCAAATTTTATGCTTTCGAAACTTTACCTTCTGAAGTAACTTTCTCAAAGAAATAAATTGACAATATACATCTTTTGATTGATTTAAAAGCAGGTATAAGGATGTACCTATGCCATATATAAGTTGTTAGAATATACCGGGGCGTGACGTTGCCAAATCTATGTTTTTATTTAAGTTTAGGAAAATTGTGCGAAGTTGGCGATTAAGACAAAACTTGGGCTCCTAAAATTTGCTGCCACACTTACTCAAGAATCTTAACAGGATGGCTATTGGATACTCGCACGTCTATGAAGTTTGGAGCGCCAATGATTTGGCGGGAACTTCAGAATCATGTTGATGATTGCTACTTTTGCTTGACAAAAATCCTGGGGTTTTCTAGTAAAAGCAAACATAACAATGAATGTTTTCATATCCCCTCAGCCATGAGATCTGTAACTTATAACGCTTCTAGCATACCTGTCTCTAAGCTTCCAGAAAAATACGAAATCGACTCGGAATCGGATGAACTAGATGATTTTAAACCAAAAGCCGGTCCAAATTTTCAAGAGAGTAGCAGTACACAGTTCCATATCTCAGGACGAGCTCAACGATCTTCTTCGTTATTTGGATATTCCCAAAACAAAGTCACAGCTGCTGGATCTTGTTTACAGCAATGGAATCTCTTACATAAAGGAGTGAGCACAAAATATACCCCTTTTAAAAATGACTAATACAATTTTAATCGACTGCAAGATGTCCATTTCTGTAAATATTTTTAATCAATTATTTATTTTTTAATTTATCGGATTAGGAAAATGTTACTTAAATGCGAGTTTAGTTGCTAGATACTATGCCTAAAAATTTCTGAAACTATTCAGGGCGACCGAAAATTCCTGAAAAACGAAGGAGTCATTATGACTCTTGTTCAATGAGCATATTTTTCATCGCAAAAATTGAATCCACAATAAAAACTAATGAAGGCAAAGTTGTAACACGGGCAGTGAGGTTGGTATCCTGCCAGTGAAAGTAAGGTAGGAACTAGACCAGTGAAAGCAAAGCTGGGACTCGGTCATGTGCATTAATCACATACTTGCACCGTGTCACGAAGGATAGATGTTTCTATTTGAAAAAATTACTTTGACCTTGAAATAAAGGTCATAGTCTCTGTCAAAGTTACCACGAAATGCTTTTTTTTTTATTTACTACGACTTTTGTATTTATAATTTGGCTTATCATTTTTAGGTTTCTAATCGGGTCTCCCTGCTACTGTTTGCTCGCTCATTTTCGTCAATATAGCATCCTTCTTAACCCCCAAAACATTTTCTGGCCTTGCGCACATGAGAACATTTTAACATGAGTTCAAAAACTGTTGAAAAAAAATAGGCCAATTCCCTCGGAACCCAAAAACCCCTTTACTATGTTCGTGGTCCTTTATTTTCTGTTTAAATTAGATGGTGTAATACTAGAGAAAACGTATAACTGGGCTAGGAAATGATTTAAAAACAAAAACTACAAAGCTATGAGATCTCGCAACTTTATTGTAAATTTTATTCAAGTGTAGATGCATTTTTTACAGCGATAGTTACATAGTAACAACTCAATTTTCCTGGGTTCATATTATGCACTAAACAAAAAACTCAACAACAAAAACTGAATTACAGTCTCAACAAAAAGTAACGTCATAAATAATAATTTTTAGTTTAGAATATTTTATAAATTTTTTTCTTACTCAACTTATATCGTGGAAATGTGACAATTGTCCGATATATTTTTGCTTTTAAAAAGGAGTTTAATGCAAGATACGAACTCAGTTTAAATCTAAATAACATCTAAAACTTAAGACTCTATTTCCTAATTAATGTGCTCTGAAATGATATATATATTTTGTAAATATATTGAGCAAAATTTTCAAATAAATGATAAAAATATATCCTTTTAATTGAATTATATGCCAACCACCATGCAATAAAAAAGGAAAACTTTACCTTGATAGGATGTTAGAACACTTTTTAATTTTTTCTATTATCTCTAATTATTTGCATTAGTCTAACAGAACAAGAAAAACAGTATATTTACGTCATCTCAAAAATTAATCGTTTTCTAAATGTCAGTCATCTTAATCGACATCTGGATGAAACAAACACTTCTCTCGGTTTTGATGTCCATCAATAAGACTATAATTTTCATAATATTTACTATGATACTAATGTTGTTTTTTTTATCGTTTATTGTCCCTCTGACTATACTGTTATACCTAATAGAATTACCTTCCTTCTCAGATGTGTAGTTTGATTTTTTAAATAGTTAAATATTTAAGTTGTACAGAACCAAATTATTAATTAGCAAAATTGTGGTTATTTTATACTAAATCTTTATATAAAGAAAGTTGTTAATAAGTATGAATTGTACTTAATAATGAACTTAAAAAATTTTAACTTTTTCTCTTAAATTTCTGAAGTTGAAAAGAACCAAAAATAAAAGAAATTATTTTAAAGGATGAATATAATATTTTCCCTAGGAATCAATGAGATTAAGGAGTATTGTTTGAATTTTTGTATATTTACTTTAGTAGTGCCTGTCAGAGATAGGTTTTTGAGTAATAAATTGCGAGAAGCGTTTTTTTTTAATCGAAGTGGAAATTGCCCAGAAAGATCATCTCCGAATGGGGCAATACATGGGATTCTATAAATCATTTTGAACTGAAAGTTTCAAAGTTTTATTGATAATTTATCCATCAATATCAAACGACTAATAAGTACGTAGATTAAAAGTTCATGTTGTATAATAACTCTGTGTCAATTGGGGCTTCAATTTTATCGAAAATTGATTTAAAAAATCAATTGAATATTTCAGGATTCCATTCGACATTAAGAATGTAGTAAAAAATGTAGTGACTATGCTGAAATCAGAAAAATACTAAAAAATTGCTTGAAGAAACCTCGCATAAAAAGTAATACACATATAAAACATTCAATGACTATGAAATTTAACGCTTCATAAAGCCAGCTTTCAAAAGCTGACAGCAAAGGGTGACTTGGTGAAGAAAATTGCAGTTATCGATATTGGAATGGGTTGTAAATGTAATAAAGACATTGAAGATGTTTCCTAACTAAAAGCAATAATCTTGCAGGTTAATAATTTAATACGTAACCTAAGCTAAATCAAAGATTATATAAAACTTTTCGATAACAATACATTCTTGACATTTATTATAATATAAAAATAATAATTTCCATTTCCTAGGACACAAAGAAGTGATAAGTGATATAAATTTAGTTTATATTGATGTCGAGAAAAAAAAACGAAATTAAACATATCCAAAAAGTATCATTATGATCAAAAAGGGCACATACTCGTTTCATTAGTTTTTTTTGGGCATAATTAAGCATACTTTTATTACACAAACCGAACAAAAATTATTTTTAATTATTTTAACTACGCTTCCCAAAAATTTGGAGTTTCTTGTGAAATTCTACCCGTTCTCATTCTCACATTTTCATCTGATATATCGTATCAAATTCCTGAGATACTTTCATTTGAAAAATTACATTCTTTATTCTGTGTCAGGGTATAACAGCAAAAAGGTGCAACTTGGAAAAATTATTTTCACATCACATTATAATGTGTAGCCTGCTTTAAATTTAACTTTCAGTCTAACCGATATTTTCAATGAAAATCTCAAAACTAATTGAATTTATATTTTATGGAATTTTATACGGAACTTAGAAAATGGGGGCCCAAAATTTTCTGCGATACCTAGTGTGATTAATTTTTTTTAAGCAAATGGACCCCATACCAACTTTATGAAAATTGGTTTCCAGTGAAATCGTCTGAAAACCTAGTATAGTGTAGCTTTTGACTTTTTGATCCAAAGTTCTCATCGTATGACTAAGCGGGGTGTTAGCTAGAGGCGATCGCTCACATCACTCACCTGAAGTTCAATAACTCTGAAATTAAGTATTTTGGAGAAAGAGTAATACAAAAGTTGTCAATAATTAAGAGGAAGAGTAATCCTTAAGATAATTTCAAAGTTAGGTTGTATTTTTAATGGTAATCCATATATATATATGTTATTTTGGATATAGAGTGTGGGAAATTCTGCATCCAAAGGTGTAAGAAGCATGTGAAGATCATTAGAAAGTCCAGTTGCCTTTCCGGTGAATCAGTAACAAATCAGCCTATAAACCTATAATCATGCATTATGAAGAACAACTTTACTTTAGTTTTACGAAATTAAACATGTTTTCCCATCCCAAGATCACTATCTTGAAAGTAATTCACGTAAATCAAGGTCCAGATACCATTTAAATCCTTGAAGGTTGAAGATCAACTAATGATGAATGTTCAACTAGCCAGCACCGAAGATATTAAATGAAATTTTAGCGAAACGTTTCCACGAAACATTAAACTAACGACTGGATGTACTTCAGGGTTAATGCAGAACCATCAGCAATCTTATTACTGAAGGTACGGTTCACCTTTAAATATACTTAGCGACCCTTAGGGTCATTTCAATTTTAAGTTGATTTTTTAGAATGATAATATATATTTTTATTGTTTTTTAAAGGTTGTTTGTGTCTTTGCGGTTAATCAGTAACAAATTGGCTTATAACTCAGAAATTATGTATGCGGAATTTTCCAGACTTTTTATATTTGCAACAAAATAGATAGATAACCAATAAAACAACAACTGAATCTTGAAATTAACATAAGGGTCAGTCCTAAAATCAACACCAAGGTGACGATGATATACACTACTTAATTATTTAGACTTTTTTTGTAATAAAACTTTCTCTTCAAAACGTTTAGTGTCTGAACCCAGAAACTCACGTCAAATGAGTGACGCGAGTTATTCACTACAGCAAACATCCTACCCTTAGGCCAATTGTACATGAAGCCAGAACAGTAAGCCAGACCAGTGGAACAGGCCAATATACTAAGCCAGTGGTTAGACGCTTGCGTTTAGGAACGTTCTACTATAACTCCTCTACCCCTTCGTAGCAATAATACGATGTCTTCTGAGTAAGTTAACGTTACACTTCGCTAGCAAAATGGCGGATTATTGCCGAAGATGAAATTCCGGTTTAAATAGGGTTTCTGGAATCTCCCTCTATAAAACGAATTGTGAATTATCGAGAGTACCTGTTTACAGACGTTCAAGTAAGCTTCGGACTAAATGGCCCCTAGATTCACTTTGTTCGCAGGCCGTAATCATGTATACATTTCATACCTGAAGGAGGTAGCTTCTTACTATAACTGAGTTTTCTATTCACAACACCCAATAAAGACATTAAATTTTCGCGTTGTTAAATGGCTGGACATTTATTAATAATATGAAATACAATATAACTTTCTAAAGGCGATTATCTTCGACAATTTACGCTCGAAAACAATTTTTATCACCGCTGTTCGATTTATACGAAGTTTTTCATTTACCATTACTTGTTTTAAAAGCGCCAGTTACTATTACTGTTTCTTAAAATTACTATTACTGTTTTCCTAGTTACCCTTACTGTTTTTGCCAACAATTTAACAGTGGTTAGAATTACAAATCAGGACCTGAATAGCGAATTATTTTGGGATTCATTAGCGTTTTCAAACTAGGATTTCAGCCATAAAAAAATTCGATTACGAAGGTTTATATCTAAATAAAAAAATGATTTTTGCGACAGTAGCTAGATTATAACTTAAAGATAGTATAAATAGGATTGTTTTGCATTCGATATTGTAAAAAAGAGTTATAAAAAGTTAATAGTTTATAGATAATTGGGACAAATTGCAGCATACGTAAATAGGCCATTAAAAAGTATACTAAATATTTAACTATATTTTGACGATTATAGTAAAATATACCCAAGCTCCATAATATTATACGTTTAGAGCATTCCCGCTCACTTTCCAGACACACCATGAAATGTCCCTTTTTATTTTTTGGCAAAAAAATTACTTTCCGTTTTCAAAATTTAAGAGCTATAGCTCAAAGATTCACAGACCCAGGTGAACCAAGAAGGAAAGTGAGGCAGTCAGAAGTTTTCTGTTTTTTTTTCTGGTTTGGAGGTTTAGCTGGGACTTTATCGACCCCCCCGGTACGTGTTTTACCTCCAATATTTTCCTTATTATCAAATGTTAATGAAATTCAGACCCCCAAGTCTTTCTTTACGGTTTTTCTGACAACTTAGAAATGCGACGACATAAAAGTACCATTACCTCGAAATCTGATCAACTTAGACCCAGAAGTACCAAAGGAAGCTTGACACGACCTTGTTGATGGGGACGGACCTCGAAATGCCTACAGGAGACAAGATGACGAAAATTCGAGCAATATCGCGACAAACTTATTTTCATGTTACGGGCCGATTTTTCTTTACAGGTTCCCGATTATCCAGGACCAGATGAAGAGAGGACTGAAGGCGTCAACGTATGCGATACAGGACATTGTATCTAAAGTCTTGTGTCGATTACTGGCTTGAGATAATTGTACTGGCTTCGGGTGCGACCAGGTTAAGTCCTTCTGTATCTTAAAAACTAGCCATAGGATGGCTTCAGACCTATAAGACGTTTTAATCGGGAAGTCAATAACTACATCATACAATATTTTCAGCCGATTTCAATAGAAACCATATCCATAAAGTTGGAGCGAAGTCCTCTAAGCGATGTAAAAAAACATATTCATGACTCATATTGTGAGTTCATATAAATACATTTAGAATTTCATAAAAAAATATGATTTTAAACTTTTTACTCAATATAATTACAGTTTTTAGTATTTTGTATGTATAAACAATGTACAATTACATAATATTTTTTGATCGTTCGTTTTTTACAAAATTTAAACGGTGCCTAGTACATGCAACACTTTTTTTAAAAAATGTATTTTTCGTTTTTAAATCATTACAGTTCTAAATATATGTAAGTTTATTATTTTCTTTAAATACAAGATACTGGCAAGAAGTATTTTATAAGTCATTTAAAATCCTATAAAAAAGTTTCACGGTTGCTTATTATTATGGAAGGTCCGTTTTTTCGAATTGGATTACCAAATTGTTGTTCTATGTAAAACGGTCAAAAAGAAATTTGTATTGATGTATTCAGTGAATTTTCTAATTTTAGTCTATTCTCTTCGCAAAAATATAATACAGAAAAGTGTTTTAATTTTTGACCATTAGACATATCCTCGATTTAAATAAAAATGTATTACATGGGATTTTGGTCAGCATCAGAATGTTTTTTAATTAAAAATGACGGCGACGGACCTTTCCGAGAAAAGTGACAATAAAAATTTCATATTAATTTATCACCTATAACTGTGTAACAAAACGTAACTTTAACTTAAAAATAAAATACAGGGTGCAAAAGAGACCAATATATCCTTTATTAGAGGAGATAGAGATTTAAAAAAAAACCTGCAGGCACCCCTGAGGCAAGAATATTATAATCTATATAGGGGCACTGGAAACTATTAAGCAAAAGAAACAATGACAGTGATATATCTTCTAAATAAAATTTTCGTCTTCCACAAATGGAGGATATATTGGTATTCGTTACAATATTTTCTCATCCTGTACGCTGGAGAAAGATGCGTCACAAAATACCGCAGTGAGAATCAGTGTTATTCGTATATTTTTAGTGTTTTGCTTATTAAGTAGGTACTCTCATAAACTTATGAGATTCAAGTGTATCATTTTTATAATATTCTTTTAAGTGAGAACATAAGTCGGCGCTAAATCTGATGAGGACATTATAAAGGAAGTTTGATTAATTAAATTAATTAAAATTTAAAACAATTAAAAAACACAATTTCTTTATAATTACAAAGTTTGTAACTATACCTTGTAGTAAAATAATTTCAGTTAAGCTACCCAGAAAAACAGCGAACTTATATATATATATATATATATATATATATATATATATATATATATATATATATATATATATATAATTTTTTTTTAGTAAGGGCTATAGATGATACAATAACTAAAAAAAGATCTTACCCCACATGTATCATTCAAAGTTTTGTGACTATAACTATAATTTTTATTACTCATGTCCAATCGGCAATTTTCGAGCCAAAAAGGATTACTTTCTCTTTCTCAAAGAACTATTACAACTTCACCCTGTTTTACAACCAAACACAATAGCATTTCCACGAAACGAATGGCTGCATACCAGGTCAGGTTTCGACTACACATCTTGCTATTAAACTTTTTTAAATTTTACAATTTTGAACTATTCCGAAACCCACAAGGTCTGTAAATTAATTAATGAGACTGGCAATGTAACATCTGATCTGGTAACACTTGGGATACGGGACTTGGAGGGGTGGTAAGTGAATATGTGATACGCCTACAGTACGAGTCTGAACTCGCTAATCATTTGGTTACCCGTAACGATTTTTCTTACGAAATTTTTTCTAGTGCGTTTAGATTTTACATCAGACTTGGGCACAGTGTAACAAAAACTTTTTCAAAATCCTAGGTTTACGGAGAGAGTGGTTTGTCAAAAGCCTAGGTTTCTCGGTGGTTTTTTCAGAAACAAAAGAGTCGATTGAAAATGAACCAGGGAAAATACTTCATCTTCAATAAGCAATGAAAATGTCGACATAACCCGGGATCTTATACGTTAGGTCATCGGTTGACTCAGTCAGAATAATCGGGGAAGAGTTAAATATGACCAATTAATTGGGTATGAGAAAAACATGCGCCAAATTGGTTTTAAAAAACCTGTCGTAGGACCAAAAGGGAATAAAGAGGGAACGGTGCCTTCACTTTTTGAAATCAGTTGAAAATGATCCCCATTTTCTGAAACGTGTCATTACTGATGACGAGTCTTATGTGTTTGAGTACGACTTAAATACCAGAGCATGGAATGGAATATTTCAACCTTTCCAAAGCCTAAAAAAAGCAAAAATGAACAAGACGAAGATCAAATGCATACCGAATAGTTTGTGCCTCAAAGTCAAACGGTCAATCAACACTTTTACCGAGAGGTTCTTGAAATACCTCGAAAAAGGGACATGCGTGTGAGCCCAAACATCAAGACCAACTCGGTATTGCATGACGACAATGTCCCTTGTTACACAGCCATTTCAATAAACATTCCTGTGGCTTCTAGGCCTTTTTATTCGCCTGACTTGAGTTCTTGTAACTTTGTTCTCTTCCCGAGATTAAAAAATCACCTAGAGCGACGTCATTTTGAGGCTATTTTAATATCCAAGTTCCAGCTCTGCTGTGAGGATTGAAAGAACCATCCCCAGAACTGTGCGGATTCCTAAGGAAGTTATTTTGAGGGAGACAACATTGAATTGTAGTTTTATTCAAATAAAAAAAATTGAATAAATCAATCTCATTACTTAATTTACACACCTCGTATTCTAGAAAGATCGTAGAAGAATAAAATGTAAAATATAATCATACTTTTACACAAACCTCCAAATACCTACTTAATATTTTCTTGTGTCGGGTGGCTAAACAACAGAGGACGTCGGCTGTATCTCAGAAACAGTTAATTACACAGCTTTCGGAAAAAAATATTTATAACAAAAATAGCCCCGAAAATCGCTGGAAATTAGTTTCAAATTAGCAGGAAATTAGTTTCAATTCCTACGACAGTAGCTAGGGGTGTAAAAGGATTTTTTCGTAATTTGATAATTATTGTGTCTCACACATGTTCTATCCGTTAAAATAAAGTGATGGAGGAACCTCACTATTAAAGGGTTGATAACTTTAGAGTACCAAATTTGAAATAAAACAAGTTTTAAATTTTCTAAATATTAAAAAGCAAATATTTCCAGCACAATTTCATTGGACAAATTACGAAAAAAATACGTTTTCCTAGTTGATTACGATTGCTACACTCCCTAACGACCATTGTAAGAACTTGAAAATAATTTCCTGTCATTTTTATAGGGCCGCTTTTAATATATTTTTTTTTGGACACCCGGGAAGTAATAGTTGATACATCTAAAATAAAATTTTATTAATTTGTATAAATGTTATTGCTGATTCTCTATTTACAATCCTTTATAGTTATAAGATTTCATAACATAACAATTAGAAAAAAAGTTAAGTTTAGTTCAGATCATTTATTAAAATTAAAAAAAAATACTTGATTTTTAGAGTGCTGTAAAACTAAAATTTGAATATTTAAAATCTTTTTTGAAAATTATCACATTTAATAACATAACCCTACAATACAAAATTTTTAAAAATCGGTTTTATACGTTTTGCATCTTTCTCCTTCACATATTAAAAAAAACTTGTACTTTCGTCAGATTTTATTAAAATAATCAGTACGCAAATAATAATTTAAATAAATATAAATTTTAGAATTAACTCCCTAAATCATTTCCTACGCAATGAGCCTTATTCATATAACTTATTGGCAAGATAGTATTACCTATAACGTATAAATTTACAAACTCCTTAAAAATTCTAAAGCTAAAATAAACATTTGTAATTACAAATTGTGCGGTCTTAATTTGTAAACAAATATAAAACAAATTATAACAAACATAAAATTATTAATTTGTTAAAGCATTAATATTTCTTCATAAATTATTCTTTAAAGTAAACAATTATAAAGATAACCCTTCCAAAGCAATAAACTGAAGTAAGACAAGTTTTAAATTTTTAAATTCCGATCCGATTTCAAGAATTTAATAGCTTGGTTTATTGTTTCTTGTTAGCAAAAAACCAAAAGCAAAGGGCAAATAAGCTTCTCAGATTCCCCAAATGAAACTAAATCTGTAAAATTAATTGCTGCTTGAGTTTATTGCTTTAGGGTAATTTATTTTACGGCAATATAAAAGTTAAAATTAAAATCGTTTTATTGCACAACCTTGTGGATAAAGCTCATATATTATTAAAGTCAAAGGCTTTCCCAATTATGTTGCTTGTTAAAAAAAAAGATAAAATAAATTTTTAGCATTGATCTTAGTAAGGCCACTTTTCAAATAAAATGGGTCGATTACTACAGGTAAAAACACACTAGGCGTTTCTTGACGAAGCGGCCGATGATCCGAATGTCGATGCTGGATCGCACTCACTTAAAACCAATTGTACTGTACTCACGACGGGACGGCGAAAAATAAAGCCCGTCCTGCGGTTTGGGATAAGCAGCATAATATAATAATAAACTCTTCATCCAATGCAGAATTTATTTTGAAATCTTACTATTGCGAATATCTATCACGCGCTGACAATGTTATGTATTTAGGACTAATTGTTATCGCTTCATGTGGGGGGTAGCAATTGTAGGCCACTTCGTTGAAAAACGCCGAGTGTATTTTTACCCTGAGTTATAAGAGCGTTTGCTGACATTATCGATGGATAAAAACACTGGAAGTGTATAAAGACATACTGATCGCACCACATAATGATCTGAACAAATTTTCGCTTAAAATGTAAATGATCGCATCGCCAATCGATTCCTAAGAGACGATTTTTCTATTTGTTCTTAAATAACGTCATACTCTAATATTTTTATATCACTGTTTGCTAGACCACAAATTCTTCGAATAATACAAGTAATTAGAGGTTTTCAATATTGCTTATCCTAAATTCGACATCAGACTTCAAATTCAAAATAGTAGTAAAAATTATTAGGAATATGACTATCTCTGAATTCTACCCAAGACAGCAGAGAAGCGGACTATCTCAAGAGCCACAAACACAAACTCTCCATACATATCAGAAATACAGCGAATCTACCACAACCAATACAGCAGATTGGTGCAGGAGTCTGCAGCTTGCTTCTGAGAAAACTGAAGCCGTACCATTAACCCCAAAGAGAAAGGTGAGCCAGATCAGATTTAGCGTAGAAGGTTCAGTTATTGAGCTTAATAAAGCCATAAAATACCTCAGAGTATGGCTGAATACAATGCTTAACTTTGAGGAGCACATCAACAAATCGCCCCAGAAAGCTGAAAAATGATGATGGCACTCATGAGCCTG
Source organism: Diaprepes abbreviatus (assembly GCA_034092305.1). NCBI lineage: Eukaryota > Metazoa > Arthropoda > Insecta > Coleoptera > Curculionidae > Diaprepes > Diaprepes abbreviatus. The sequence continues at coordinate 2,310,380 of JASJET010000079.1, read as the reverse complement.
ACGTCTAATATCGGAGGACCCAGGGCATTCAAATGAAGATTACTGGCAAGTGTGATCCATTCACAAATAGTCTATGCATCTCCTACATGGTGTAAAACTATTAAAAACACAAAGCTTCTCTAAAAGTTGAATCGAATTCAAAGACTCCTCTGCGTCAGAGTGTGCAGTGGTGATCGCACTATATCTTTGGGGGCAGCACAGGTTTTGTCGGGAATACCACCGATAGAGCCTATGTTTCTAGAACGTAAAGAGAGATACTAGGGCAAGGACAGACAGGAAAGTATGAATTCCCTGCTAATCAGGTGACAGGAAGAGTGGAGAAACTATGCTTATGGACGATGCACTAATAGTCTCATTCCCAACATCCAGACCTGGCTAGAGATGCCCTTTGGGTAGATGGACTACTTTCTCTGCCAAGCACTCTCAGGGTATGGGTGCTTTAAAAAGTACCTTTATGACAAACAGAAGGCAGAGTCAGACAAATGTATATACTGTCAACAAATTGATGATGCAAACCACACACTATTTTCTTGCCAAAGATGGGCGGAGACCAGAAAAAAATTCCTCAGAAATACGGGTAAGCCCTTCGATGTTTCAAACGTGATAGAATGCTTAACACTATCAGAAGACACCTGGAAAAAGGCATACAAAGCAGTTAGAAATATTATCGAAATGAAAGAACTAGGAGCTCGATAACGGATACATGGAATTTAATATGTGCTGAAGTACTGCAAAAGCAGTTCCAGCACACACTCGCTACATGGACATAGGACGGAAATTTTTTTTAGTCAGTAGGCGGCTCCCTAGAGGGATGAATCCGACACTCTTAGTAGCCAGAACAACAGACTGGGACGTGTTTAGAAGATATTTTTACTCCTCTCAAAAAAAAAGGCAGCAGACTGGTGAGCGATGCGAACGATCTCAAAAGCTCCAAACCTAAGCTCCCTAAACCACTTATCACAAGCCAGCACACCGAGAGACGAGTTGAACGAGTTATGTTAACGTCCACAAATTCAAACTGCCACACACTCATATACATATAATAGACAAATATTAACGACATCAACCCGGGAAACAAATTTTTTTTGTTTTTCTAAATTCTTCATTTTTAGTCATTTTGACATCTTGGGTTTTCCCTAGTTGCTTGTCCTAAAATTTCACATGAGAAATTTAAAAATCTGAAAATGCAAGATAGTTTTCTTTACAAGAAAAAAATATTTGAGACCAAATTGAGAAATCAACTCAGAAGGCTTGATTGGCAACGCGATTATCTACATTTTAAGCAAATATCCATTCAAAAATTGAGACTACTTCGAACCGATGACACATCTGGTGAACAAGAGTCTTAAACATAACTTAAACCTCATTATGTTAATTTGATGCCTTAGAAAGTTTAGTTTACCTAGATATTTATTCTCAAATAGAAAGCCTTTAACCTTTCTTTTATAGATGAATTAATTAAAAAATAATTCTAAATCAAAAATAAAAAATAAATAGAATAAAATTGAACATTTACTAACTACTTTTTATATTGACTTTAATGGTATTATACAACCAGTCCTCACATGGCATTATTTTCTTGCGAATTAATGAAGCTAAATAAAACAAGTTACTAGATATACATATGGAACACAAAACAGGTATTCAAAACAAAACATGTTCTTAAAATGTGTACACTTAACTCCAAACTCATGGGGAACATATCGTTTTTTCAAAACTACAAAATAATATACTTATTAATAAATAATTTACAAAGATATAAATAGCCATTACCAAAATATACTGAATAATAACTATTCAACAGTCTTGGCCAATCACTGAACGAAAGTTCCATTAGTCGACAGTTCGATTAACCAATCGAAAAATATGTAAATAAACATTCCTAATAAAACTATGTACTGAGAGAACTCGTCAGTTCGACAGATATATGATTATAAAAGTGACATCGATCATGTAATAGGGAGTTCGAAATTTCTCTAGATCAGTAAATCATTGTTATATATATATATATATATATATATATATATATATATATATATATATATATATATATATATATATATATATATATATATATATATTTGGAACAAAATTATATAAAACGGCGGTGTTAATTTGATTCCAACGTGATACCAATTGATAAAAATTATATGAACCTGAACCACTCAGGCTTGTCACAAATGTCATATTCACTTCTAAGTTTATTCAGTGCTTTGATCATTATTAGTAAAACACTTTTTTTCACTAAATTTCCACTGTGTTGAACACAATTACATGGTATGTTTCACTATACTATAGCTTTATCAAATGTAATGTGCGTACAAAACTTGATTTATTTATATAAAGTTTGGAAAAGTTTATATTAAAGCAGGAGGAGTTAAAAATTATATTTCCCTGTTAGTTGTAAAACAGTGGACATTTAAGGTCTTAAAATATATTTAGCAAAGACCATCTATTCAAATTTACTTGATCGTTGAATAACAAGTTGGAGTCTTCAAGTTTATTTATTTCTATAGATTTGAGAAGGTTCAGTTTATAATCCTTATTTTCGATATGCATTATTCGAAATTACATTAAAATGGTGTTTCTATTGTAAAAAGTGATCGGCGTGGTTAGAGCTGGGATTTCCTTTAATAAAACTATTATGATGTTTCTTTATTCTGGTACTCAAACTTTTACCTTTCTGGCATATGTATATTCTTGGGTCTGTACATATTAATTTATAAACACCTAATTTATTATTTTTTAGTATTCTACTTTCATTGTTTTTTATAAATTTACCTACTTTATGACTTGGTTAGCCTATGTATGTAATGTTTGTATTTTTTAGATTTATCTAAAATGTTTGGATAGACCATATTTATGGAGTTTTAAATTTTTTTTTCCTTAATATTTTATCTATTGTGTTTGGTTTATAACCGCTGTTAATTGCTATTTGTTTAATAATATTAAGTTCTTTGTTGTAATTTTCTTGATCTAATCTTGACCTATGGAATGCTGTTAATTTGTGTTGAATGAGATAAGAGGACATATTATGTATTACTGGAAGGTTTAAGGTAAACTGATAAAACTTGTTTGTTATTTTATTTTTAATAGTAAGGTCTAGAAAATTAATTCTGTTATTGTCTTCTATTTCTATGGTAAAATTATAAAATACTCATATGAATTTTACCATAGAAATAGAAGAGAATAACACAATTAATTTTCTAGGCCTTACTATTAAGAGACAAAATAACCAACACGTTTTTTCAGTTACCATAAACCTTCTCATACAGACACAGTAATACACAATACGTCATCTCATCCCATTCAATACAAATTAGCAGCATTCTATAACATGATCTATTGTTTAATACTTTTTGATCAAGAATTTAATTTTATTAAACAAATAGCAATTAAAAATGTTTAGAAACCAAACACAATAGATAAAATATTAAAGTGAAACTTTTTTAAAAACTCCATAATATGGTCTAGCCAAACGTTTTAGATAAATCTAAAAAATACAAACTTATTACATACGGTTTTAAACAAAACAAACATAAAAATAGCATATGAAACTAACATTTCCCTAGGTAGATTTATAAAAAAAACAATAGAATACTAGAAAATAATAAATTATCTGTTTATAAATTAAAGTGTACGGACTGCTCAAAAACATATATAGCCCAAACAGGTAGAACTTTCAGTACCAAAATTAAGGAACATCATATCAGTTTTATTTAGGGAAATCCTAACTCTAACTACGTAGATCACTTTTTACAATATAAACACCATTTTAATGATAATTTCGAAATTATGCATTTCAAAAATAAGGGCTACAAACTGTACCGTCTCGAATGTTTAGAAATAAACAAATTTAAAGATTCCGAATCGTTACTCAACGATGAAGTAGATTTGACTAGATCGCCTTTATTAAATATATTTTAAGACCTTAAACGTACACTCTTTACAACCAGCAGGTAAATATAATTTTCAACTCCTCCTCCTTTTGTACAAACTTTTTCGAACTTTATATAAATTAACCAAGTTTTGTACGCACATTACATTTGATAAAGCTATAGCGAAATATGTCATATAATTTTGTTCAAAATAGTGGACATTTAGTGAAAAAAGTGTTTTACTATTAATATATTAGTTGTGGAAGTCCACCAAGTATCAGACCAAACAATCCATATACCAATTACTTTAAACGTAAAAATCTTGTGTTAATTTCTATCTAAAATCGAATAAATATGGGTCATTTCATATCCAATAATACAAGGGTTTAAACTATGATGTCTCGAATTTCCACAGTAAATTGTATTTTTATTCATGAAATATAGGTATATATGAACTTTGAAAACAGCTATGATATTTCTTATTTTTTGCTGTATTTAAACCAGCATTACGCTGTCAGCGATGGTTAATAATTCATTTTAAAGCTTTCTTATAGTTCTTTTTTGGATATAAACATATGGTATTTAAAACAAAAAATTGAATTTTTCAAAATCTATTGTAATTTGTAAAAGAAACTTAAAAATAATCATACTTTAACTAACATGGAACAAAAGTTTAATATTAAAAAAAATCGATATTAAAACGCGCAGAAAAACGTATACGCAGCATGATAACTTTTTTTTTTGATATGACTTGACATGGACAGCAAATGTGACCATACATCATCGGCAGAATAAACTGAAATGTTAAAATGTATACAGTATATAATGAATAAACGAATGACGAATTATCTGAAGTAAAAATATTTTAACAACTTCTTTGTAGTAAAAGTAATTAAAGGCACTGACTATTTTGCAATCTTGGTTCTCTAACATAATAGTCATCATTTCTGCTTAACAAATTAAATATTATTTCTTCTGCGTAATCGACTTTTAAAAGAATTTTTTTTGTCGCACAGGTTTTCAATAAATACAAACATTTTTTTTAGACAGAATATTAAAAAATGAATTTCTAAAAAAATATATTAAGATTACTTTTAGTGAAGTTAAGTGTACATAAAATAAACATTCAAACCATCCTTTTAAAAAATAATTTCATATTTTATACTGAAACAAAAAGTACCCTTAAAAAAGGACTGCTACCAATTAAATTATCACTGCAGTTTTTGGAAAAAATTCAGTGTAAATAAGAAACACTTGTTATTTCAACCAATTAAACGATCTGTTGTAATAAAAGTCCATTTTAGGTACATCATATAAATTTTTACCCTAACATCTAATATTACAATATCGCAACAGCCTCTTGTGAATGTTGGTCGCAGTCCGTGGTTAGACCGCTCTAAAGCGTTTAGATTATTAGTTTTTAAAGGGTTAGAAGATTGCCTCAGGTTTAACAACAGAAAGGGAGTCATATAATTTTAAATATTATTGCAATCAAATACGTCGCTTGGCAAAATTGCCGGCCTTCTTACTCGTCTAATTTGATATAATTGAACTCTTTATTTACTTGTAAATAAAACACTGTTTGTTTTTTATTGTTTCAGTGTTTTAATATATACATATGTTTCACCTTGTGAGAATTTTTCAAGAGTACATTTAATACTAAAGATAAAGAAGTTTTTTCATTATTTATATATACCCAATATTTTACTGTCTATTTTACAGAACCTAATTTTTTATTACTATCAAAAAGGAACCAATACGGTAATGCCAAATATTTATCTATAATTAGGATTAAAGGAAAGTTCTGTTGCTCATTGGTAGCCATATGTGGGATATTTGTTAAGGATGTTTTAATAAAACGTAAAAAAATAGCCCTTTTATTTAATAAATACTAGACATCCTTTCTTTCTAATGGAAGGATCATAGATCATCTGGTTCCTAAGTGAATATAACTACTTAAACTTCCTCTCTCTGACGCAGACTTTATATAACAAAAATATATATTCTCAACTGATTTGATGGATAAGCTCGGCGACAGAAATTTGGTTGGTGAGCGAATGTCCCGGGTTCGATTTTCCACAGTTTTTCTTGATTATATTTGATATATTTAATTAATGATACACATTTTCTTTTATACTTTATACCTGTAGATATGTATTTATAATAATTAATAAAGAGAGAAAATGTTATTCCTCTAAAATAATTCGCAATTAAAAAAAAAATGTTCGCTTACGAACAAAAAAACTCTGTCACCAAGCTAATAAAACATATTTTCTATAAATTCTGTCTTAGTGAGGAGACTGTGAGTAGTTATATTCGCTTGGGGCCATGTGGTCTATGCTCCGTCCATTAAAAAGAAAGGATATTACTATGATTACCAGGTATAATAAGATTTTCAGTTAATTTACTCCATCAAGAACTCACTAGAGTTCATTGATCAAACAAAAAAGCTCATATTCCCTGACAACGCACAATCAGTTTCCTGTGATATCAAGAGTATCTTTACACCGATTTAGATAAAAGAACTCACAGTAATTGTGAATAATTTAATTAGTGTCACCTTTGGAGAATAACAGAAAATTTCAACTCTATAAGCACCGGCTCCCATCAAATTACCGAAGTTGAACGAAGTTGGGCGCGGTTAGTACTTGGATGGGTGGCCGCTTGGGAACACCAAGTGCTGTAGCCGACAGTCCGTAGACACGAAAACTGACAGAGTTAAAACTCGGGGTTGGTTGAGTGTTGAGGATCACGGTTTGGAACCCACGTTAAACTGTAGGTCTCGCCACTAAAAATCCTATGGGTTGATGTGTCCTTAATAACTACTACTGCCACCATAATATATTACGAATTTGCATGGGTCAAAACTATTTTCAACTTAAAAATGAAATTTACCGGCAGAAAAATGGACTTCCGACGGGCTCCCCAATTCCGCCTTTATTACCTAAAATCTGAAAGGTCTATGTGTATTTTGAAAAACCAACCTTTAATTCAAACAACCCAATTATTAAAGTGTTTTGTTAGAAAAGGTATGTAAACGATGTTTTTATATGTTTAGGATAGTACAGTAGACAATATGGATCAGTTTTTAGGCTTCCTAAACTCATTTAATAATTAAGTCCAAGGAAAAGGCAAAAATAGGGAAACTAACTTTTGATCTGATATTTATAGAATACCCACAACTACAGACACAATTATGCATCATACATAGTTTAATACATAGACTTACCAATTTTCCATTATGTAAATAAAACTGATAAGGAACTCTGTAGTATTAAATAAATCGCAATAAAGAATGGCTACAAAGAAAACCTGATCGACAGTCAGCTAAAGAAAAACAAAAAAAAACTATTATGAAAATAATTTCACAGTATACCCTACAACTTAATCATAAAATATGGGCTAGTTATTAGTTAATAATAGGAATAGGAAGAGAACAAGACTAAATAAATCAGCAGTATATAAAATAAAATTAATTGTGTAAATTGTAATGCCATATATATAGTAACTTGAAATTAAAAAAAAGCCCACATCTGTTTACCAATCATCAACAAAACTTTCTTTCAACTTTAATTATAGATAAATATTTGGCAAAGATAAGATTCAAACCTTTCTAGATTTACAGTAATAAAAAAAAATAGGTTTTTTAAAATAGACAGTTAAAATATTGGTTACATATAAATTTTGAAAAACCATCTTTATTTTTAGTATTCAATATACTTTGAAAAAAGTCCCCATTAGGCAAAGCGTTTAGCTCTAATAAGTCACTGAAACATACAAAGCAAACAATGTTTTATTTGAAGCAAACAAATGTTGAGTTATACAATTTAGCTTGGAAGGTTTTAAGCAACTTCCTTAATAAAGTCAACAAACATTTTAAAATAATTCTCTTCGCTGGATAGTACGAAAAAAAAACAAAAATATATATAAGCTTCCTTCTAACCCCCTTTCGATCACAATACTATTGTTATGTTGTTGTAAAGATACTCAGGTTTAAAAATAAACCAATTTCAGTAACATTTAATTTTGCTTTAATTTTTTTTTTAATCAGAAAGAAATTGGAAATAAAAATATCGAAATAAAAATACAAATATTATTAAGGAGACACTATAAAAATTAATTTCGAATTTTGATATCGAAATGAAATTAAATTTTAGTGTTGCTTCGCGAAATTGGTATACTTTAACCTTGTTGAGTAAATTGAGCCTCAAATTACTGATAAAACATAAATACGTTCTAATTTTACAAAAATTTGTCGTGAATTATTAGATTTAGTACTTATTCTATACCAATTTATTACTATAAAGTCAACTTGGTTCTGTTTTAAATATTTAGAACATATTTTTTTCGTTTCCGAATTATTTTGGATATATCACACTGAATTTAAGATAATTGTTTGGTTTTGTTGTTTATTTAATGGTTTGATTTTTTGCACTTCACACTACACTGTTCTCTCAATCGTTGAAGAATCAGGACAATTTTTAATTCATGAATTTTCAAATGTAAACCATTACCAAAAAGCAGCATTTGTTAAATTTTTTAAAAATTATAAAAAATAACAATTCTAATTACAATAATAAATTATTAAAAAGTGTTTTAATAATTTTAAAATAAAGCCATAATTTATAATAATTCGATAAACCATTATTCATGAAAATTGTCTTAAGTCATTAATTCAACGTTTGTTTAAAGTTCCTGTAAACCATATTCGACACAACACATTAAAAATGAGGGCATTTCCTTCAGTCATATAGTTAATAAAAATTAATATGGGTTGATAAAATATTATAAGAATTACCACCCTCCACTTGTCTAAAATAAATCGAGGAAATACTTTAGAAAAAAACCATAACTGAAGCAAACTTTAGTAAGTCTTAAAAGACTTAAATCTCAGTGACCAATATTATATATATATATATATATATATATATATATATATATATATATATATATATATATATATATATATATATAGGTGGAAGTTTTGTTTTAATACAAAATTGAATTTATATGGGTCGCTTGAGCCTTTGACTCGATGTGTTGCATTTCGTTGGGATTGAAAATAATTGGTTGACATGCTTCAACTGAATAAATTTATCTTTTTCCATATCATTCTAAAGACACAAAGCATTAGCTACCAGTTTATATAGGCAGTGTATTAAGTTCCGCCATCAGACCTAAATGATTTTCCTTCTTGCTAAATGTTATCGACCGAAAATTTCATAAATCCTAGAAGTTGTTTTAAGCCGATAATGTTGGAACTGGTTGTTGAACTGGAATCTTCAATTATACCACCGGCAGAATAAATGTTCATTACAAACTCTTCTAAATATGTGTAAATTGCACCTTTTTCATTCTAGCGGGTTAGTTCAGTTTGAGCTTAAATTAACCAAATAAAATTGAGGAAGAGAGCAGGAACAGTCAAAGGTCAACAATAATAATTATTATTCTAAATAATGGTAAGTGGTCGCAGTAACAAATTGATATATTTCCCCTTGTACTAGCAAGCACTTTCAAGCTCATGACTCTTTCTTCTACTAGCTTGTCTCTTTCTAAACTCATTAAATTCTTCTTTCATTGCTTGCACCCTTGCATCTATATTATCATATCGAGTTCGCAAAAGAAAAGTTTTTCGCTGAGGCGGTCCAGGGCCAGCATCCACCAGGTCTATATCTCTAGAACCTGTTGGGGTCGAAGGGGTTGGTGTAGGCGTACTAGGATCAAATTCGTAATGTCCGTCAACACTACCAACATCAACAGCTTTATGTAGGTGTTCTGATGCAGAAGGGCTACTGGAAGCTAGCTCAAGCCACTGCCTCATTAGTGGAGGAGGGGGTGGAAGCAAGGGAGGAGGGGGCGGCGGTCTGTAGGGAGGCAATCGCCAGTCTAGAAAAGTACTGCCGCTATGAGAGCTCTGATTTTGCTGGGATGAGGTATTTTTACTGCCGAACCCGCTAGAACTTGATCTACTTTCTGGTGATCGATCTAAATGGTCTAACTCGGGTGCACTTCGAGCTAAACGTGCGTGACGTGGAGGTAAAAGTCTGCTTGAACGTACTCGCGTAGGTGCCGGACGCGGACTGTCCAACACGGGCTGCACCGGAACAAAACCTTGGTGTTCTTCGTGAATTGCCCTTAAGGGGGGTAATTCTTGTGAATATCGCTCGTGCACCGACCGTAACTGCATAAATCCAGGCGGAGTAGGAAAAGATCTTTCTCCGGAACTTGTGTAACGAACTGAACTTAAGTCACTAAAGTACATAGGTGTCCATGGGGATAATAACAGTCCACTAGAATTTGTAGGGGAGCTACTTTGAAATTTAGGCGTTTGTGGAGCATAAATCGTTGGTATTAGCTGCAGTGCAGGATGCAACCGAGGATTATCTAAGAAAAATCCCAATGGTGCAGCAGACTGCCCGGACGCGTCAGATCTTAAGCTCAACTGACTTGGATAGCCCACTAACGGTCTCCGCCAGGAAGCCCGATTCCGAATTCCTCTCCTGGGCAAAAATCCACCATCGTCGCTACTCGAAGCATTCGAAGGAGTCCCTGATCGTTGCCCATGAGGATCTATAAGCACAAATCGTCCATCAGCTGCTCTAGAAATCCTGGCTAGTGACTTGGAGGGAGATCCAGGTTGGAGAAAGTCCGGATGGTAGTCTGGATGCCAAGTGAGACTGGAGAGACTTCCAGAACGGCAACGGTCTCGGGGCCAAATCCAGTTTAAGATGAACGCCACCATGCTTAGACCTGGTATTCTGCCTTTTCTAAGTCTAAATTAAAAGATACAATTAGATAATTAGTAAAAATGAGGTGTTGAGAAGTCACTAGTTTTTTTGTAATTAGCAATAGAAATAATTTAATATTTTTATACACAGCATCGCCTGGGAAGTTTGACTTAATATAGTAAAGGGCAATTATTGTAGAGAAGAGATTAAATTTGTATGAGAATTTTGTCAAAGAATAAATACAAGGTTTTAGTTTTTTGCTATGATAATAAAAAATTCTTTAATAGTAAAAACTAGTGACTTTAAAATATAACACAAACAATAGAAAAGGAATAAATGCGTGAATATTACAAGCACAAAACTATTCGAATAATCGATGCATAGCAAGTCTAATACATGCAGTATATTTTAAATAACAGTAATCATTAAATTTATTAAAATTCATTTCTGGAACTACCTTTGTACTTTACGTGTCTAAAATGCTGGATAAAAGCTGTGGAAAAACATCGCAATAACAGTGAAAGAATATAAATATAGGTATATCAAGACCACTTTAAAAATGAAGTACCAAGATTAAACCATGAATTTGCTTAATCAACTATCAATATTTGTGTACAGTTATTTTAAGGTTTCGGCAATTGGGAAATTAGTTAGAAAACTAAAAGAGCTCTGTTTTATTGTGACACACTTTCTACACACTAATTTTACAATATCTTAATGATCTATGGATCTTTCTTGTTAAGGAGTGTAAGGACACTGTTCCGAAAATGTGCAAAAACTTCGTAAATTGACATTTAGGCCGGCGGAATTAGCATCTGGAAAAAATTTAGTGTTAGTTGACATCTGACTAAGTAGAAACATTCAGAATGATAATAATAAGTATGTAGTATCTTATGTATCATTTTGCTTTTTCGGAAAATTTTTTATTTAACATTTAAGATGTGAAAAAACAGTTTTTTTTCGAGTTCTAGGAAAACCTATTATTTTTCAATAAAAAGTATTGTGCGTATTAAAAATACCTACAAAATGAGCTAAGGTCTATCGAAATCGGATAATTTGTTCGTTAGTTATTGAAAAAAAATATGCTAAAATGACTGTTTTTCAATTGTTAATAAACAATAGAAAAAAATTTTGCATTATCTTTATACTGCATCGAAAGAAGCCTCTTGTTCCATACAATAAGTGTGCAAAATTTAAAGTAAAAATATTTAAAACTTTTTGTACAATTAATTTGTTAATAACTTTTTGTTTTTTTTTGATTGTTTATTCTCAGCGATCTAGATGTCGTACAGCGGTCTGCGGGTGTGCAAATGAAAATTTGAGACATGCTAACTATAAAAAAAGGACCAAATGAATTGTTGATTTTAAATTGTTGAAATAGATAAAAAAATTTGGGATTAGTTTTTTCGTTATAAACAAATTGAATAACTCTTCGACAATTGTTAATATCGAAATGCCGATAAGTGAACGCGATAGCTGAGATTTTAGCGCATATTTTGCAAAAAAAAATTCTGTACGATCACCAGAAGCTGAGATAGTTTTTTTTTTCAAAAAATCGCTGCGTTGCTAATTAACATTAAGGATTATTTAAGTAGGAACTCATAGGGAAATGGTTAAACCATTATATGCAGCAGTTTTCAACTCAATTATTTAAAAATTGTTGATGTTACAATAGTTTAAAGTTGCACCTACTCCGAGAGTCAGAAAGTGAACAGTGGACAGGGGGGACGTTCTTTCAGCCTGCGGCGCCTGAAACAAAACGTCACTCGGAAACTTCAAATTCCTTTCGCCGGCAATATCTGGATTATCTTAGCGAATATTGATCGTAGAACTATTAATGTTTTTTTAATTCGCGGTTTCTCGACGAGATTCGAACAATGGATGATATGTTTTTGTAATACAATTATTGTTAAACATAGCAGTAAACAAATTGTTACACTTTTATATATTTTGTGCATAAGTACAATTTTACCGTACTTAGGTGTTTCTCAAATTGCAAAAAAATTGTTACAGTGGTCAACAGAATACTACAAATTAGGATTATTAAAAATCAGATTTATATTTAATGTACTGTCATTGACTGCCAAATTATTGGTTGTACAAGAAAAACACATGGTAAGTTTTTGTTTATTTTATTGGACGAACATTTTTCACATACAAAATTTTTGGCCAATATACATATTTTTTTCTTAAATCTATACAAAATATTTATTCCGTTCTCTGTTTCTTAGACAACCATGGATACTAATTTTCGAAAGACTCATCGGTTTCATTATTATCATTACAATTATCATCATCATTATCATCACTCTGATCATTGACATAATTATCACCATCAACATCATCATTATTATCATAATTATAATTATTTTCTCCGGTATTACTTTTATCGTCGTTGAAAGTAATATTACAATAATTCTAGTTGGCCTCGATTGGATAATCGCCTACAATATAATCGTCAGATACCAAGTTTTCGCTCACGTTAGTATCTAGAATATCTTCAACATTTGAACAAGATTCGCCATTACAAGCAGAACAAAAGGATGAACAACGTAAGCCATGTTCATATCTCGTCGAAAAACCAAAAATTAAAAAAAAAAAGTGAAGGTTCTATGACCAACAATCGCCGAGATAATTCAAATTTTTCCGGCGAAACAAATTTGAAGCGTTCGAGTCACGTTTTTTCCAAGCGCTGCAGGCTGAAAGAACGCCCCCCTCCCCCCACTCCTCACTTTCTGGCTCTCGGAGCAGGTACAATTTTAAACTATTGCAACATCAACAATTCTGAAATAATTGAGTTGAAAACTGCTGCATACCCACATAGTTTAAGCATCTCCCTATGAGTTCAAACTTAAATAATCCCTTAGTGGTAATAAACAGCGCCGCAGGGATTTTTTGAAAAAAAACTCTCTTCTAGTGGTTGTATCGAATTTTTAATAGAAAATGTGCGCCAAAATCTCAGCTATTATGTCCACTTATTGACATTTCGATATCAACAACTGTCGACGAGTTATTCTATTTGTTTATAACGAAAAAACTAACCCCAACTTTGTTTATGTGTTTCAACAATTTAAAACCAAAAATTCATTTGGTTCTTTTTTGTTATTGTTAGTCAAGATCTCGAACTTTGATTTGCGCATCCCCAGACCGTTGTACGACCTCTAGATCGCTGAAAATAAACAATCAAAAAAGAAAACCTAAAAAGTTATTAACAAGTTAATTGTACAAAAGTTTTAAATATTTTTACTCGACATTTTGCACTCGTGTTGTATGTAATAAGATGCTCTTTTCAGTGCAGTGTAAAGTTAATACGATATATTTTTCTGTTTATTGATAATTAAAGAAACAGCCCTTTTTGCAGTTTTTTTTTTAATAACTAACGAGGAAATTATACGATTGGGATGGACCTTGTTTGAAACTTTTTTACTGAAAAACAATCGCTATCCCTAGAATCCGAAAAAACTAATTTTTCACATTTTAATTGTTAAATAAAAAATTTTCCCCAAAAAAGAAAATGAGGCATAAGATACTACATAATAATTATTATCATTCCAAGTAGTAAAAAGTCTACTAACACTAAATTTCAAAATCGCCTCATTTTGAGGCTAACTCCGCCGGCCTAATTACCAAGAATGATGGAGAGAACCACATGATACTTCTTATGAAATACACTTTATTTCTTCATCTTATGCTCGATTATTTATTCCAGGGTTACCATTCCTGTGAAACTAAATCAGGGATCCCTTATTTCAAAAACAAATCGACATGGTACAGAATATCAAAAAACGAGCATATTTTATATGAAATAAAAGAAATTCTAGTTTTAATTAAAAATCATCAGTGCCCCTCAAAATGATTCGTTAAAAAAACAAATACTTAAAATCAAAGACTGACATGTAACTAAATATTCTCTAGTCATAAAGAGACACATTTGTATCAAAAGCTCGTTTTTCATGACTAGGTTTAGAGAAAAAATATAACAGTTTAAATTTTAGTTAAGTGATCAATAAAGAAAGATAAACCACTCATTAGTAATGCCTTAAATTGTTTTACCTAGGCAAGTTTTTATTTACTGTATTTCTATAAAAATTTAATATTTTATTTGTTAAACTTTTCTAAAAAAAATACAAAAAAATTATTTGTATGAACGAAGAGAGTAACTTCAAAAAAGAAGAGTTTTTCTCCATGTAAAATAAGTAAATATTTTGGAAATTCGTGTTTAATTTTACATAACAATGCAGAAGATCAAGCAAACTCTGGAATAATCTCCGTAAAACGAACTACCGTTTTCCTTTGCTATAAAAAAAGGTCTATTTTCTTATGCTTTTGCTACTAAAACGATTATACTCATGGATGAAGTTTTCTTTGAGTATATGATAATTTACTCGTAAATATATGGTTGGTAAAGTTAATGCGAAATTTTTTAGGTTGGGGATGAAAAGGAGATGTTTTAACATGTGTAATCAGATATATTCGAAAATTGATAGCAGATAGTAGACAGCTTAACATTCAACGTTGCCGGTAATAGCAAAATTTATTAAACTATTTTTAAAAATTTTAATTCAAAATTAATCAATAATAATATTTGTTTAAAATAATATACATATTTAATGGCACATTTTACATATTTTCAACTTCAATAATTCAGCCAGATTTATAATCCTGGGTAAGAAAACCTTTTATGATGTAAGTCACGACTTAATGTTATGTAGAATATATATAAAAATATAGAAATAATGATTTTTGATTTAATTTTTCGGGATTGCCAGTTTTTTTTAAATAAATTCTCAGAATCTGTTTATGTTATCTCGCATATAAACTTACAAACTGAAGTATCTAATGTTTGCCACGATCGAAGAAAGCGAAGAACCTACCGGAAGTCCAGCGTCCTGAGCGAAGAACTTGTATAACACGTAGCCTTTAGATAAAAAATATAAGTTTAAATTTTAAGTTATATTACTGATTATAAGCTTTATTCTGTTCATTTTGTTTTCTTGTGCTTTGTTTCATTAATGTCAATAATAAGATATCTTATAAACTTGATACCTGTATTATTTTAGGCAACGTAAAATTTTCAAAACTTCAAAGTGCGGTAGAGCCCTCAAGATGGTTATAAAGAAGTTTAATGCATATTGACATATTTATCCCGAAGAAGTGAAAATTACATTCTTTCTCTGGCTGATGTTTGAAAATATGTAAAAATTTTCATTATGTCAGTTGTAACTCAGAAAAGAACTTCACTCTTTTGCTTTCTGCTCAAACTTTAGGCAAAATATTTATTGTCCATCTAAATCAAATATATTGACATCGGTTCTTATATAAAAATACAACTATACTAAAAGTTGGTTAAATGGGTTTTTGCTGCTTTTGGATAAGGTGCAAATATAGTAGCCGTTTTGAGGGAGAGACTGGGAGGAATGGATAAAAAGTGAGAAGGAAACGTAGGGGTTATAAATTTACCATAATAAAACGAGTGCCATCAATAAAAAACGAGTGCAATAATCAAATAGAAATAGAGCTAATACATGTGCTTGAGTGTTGAGTGCTCGGCTGATCAATGGCGGCCGGGTTGCAATCCTTCACCTTTTTTCCTCCTGCGCAGTCCAGACGGGCGGCGGCAAGAATCACACGAGAGGGATCAGAAACTGATGATGATGCAACACAACACGCGTTTAGTTATGTAGGAGAAAAAGATGGAAAGATCGTATGTGGCAAAGCAGAAATTTACGTTTAAATTTGGACAGTTTAGAACGAAATTGTAATAGTTAGTATTGTGGTGTTACTGGTTTAATGAATAATTAACTTTACCGTATTTTATGAAGAAGGTGTGATAGTAAATTTTTTCTTGAGTAATAGAAATTGTCAACATGTGGTATTGTATGTTTTAATTAAGAAAAAAAATTACTTATTCTCAAGATTTTTAGAAAAAGGAAGCTGTTTTAGTGAACTAAAGTTAAAACTACAGTCTTTGCATGCTCACTTGTTGCAAGCTGTCCAGACAAGCTCTATTGTTGACTTTTAAAATGCTTGAAAATAATTGTTTTCTGACGCCATTAAAGTTAAAAATTTATTATTTAATCAACTGAATTATTTCCGAAATTACCTGGAATATATATATATATATATATATATATATATATATATATATATATATATATATATATATATATATATATATATATATATGTAATCGAAGGTTTTCGGGCATCCCGTGTATGTGCTAAGTCCCTCTCAGGACTGTAAGGCAGCTGACGTTTCGGTGAAATCTCATTCACCATTTTCAAAGCTCACTGTATGACGTCTGCGAACGAACCATATATATATATATATATATATATATATATATATTTTAATTTTTTTCCAAAAAAACTCAAAAGTGGGGTTATACCTTAAAATATGGAAGAAAGTTATCAGAAAAAGTTTTTATAAATGCAAAATTTTAGCCCATATGCAAAATTTCAGCTGTATAACAAAATTTTAGCTGTATAAGAAAATTTAGACTTTTTGTCCATATTTTGTAAATTCCACCACCGTTGCGAAATAAGACTCAACGCAACCTACATAAAACTTCTTAGTTTTGACAGTGCTTCATCCCAGACATATTTTGTTTAAAGTAGCGTCATATTAAATGTGTGTTTTTCTACAAAATCCAAATACGGCTATTAAAATGTAAAGTTTATTTGTTTTTGACTCTGTTTAATGCAACTTCATAAAATAACTATTTTTGAAAACGTAGTTTGTATCTAAATTAGGTTATTCAACTGAAATTTTGTATATAGGCTAAAAATTACATTTAGAAAAACTTTTTCTAACTTTTTTCGATATTTTGAAATATAATCCCACTTTTTTGAAAAAAAAAAATTAAAATTTGACAGACAATGCTAATCATGTGACTACTATTTTATTTTGGTTAATTTTCATCTTGATCGAAGCAGAAAATGATGCCAAAGGCAAATATCGAATAATGTTATTAATAAAAAAATCCCATATGATGCGGAGTTTACTGGTCACCCTATATATATACGTATATATATATATATATATATATATATATATATATATATATATATATATATACGCGTATGCGGCTTTCACGGATTCCCCCGTGTGAGATGCAATAGCAATGGATATATGCACATTATGCCGTTGTAGTGCTGAAATCACATTCAGCAAACGTACAACTATATGCAGCTCAGTATAGGAATGAAGTAAAATGCGAACAGTAAATGCAAACTTCGTTCCAACCATATCCTCCAATATATATACGCCATTCGGCGGGAGGTCGGCGAAGCCGCGTTTAGTATTTGCATGCTTCCTTTCGATCTGTCCTTTGCACAGCCAGGTGCATGTCGGTACCCTGATGAGTCTAGTAGAGACGAAACATGTACCTCTGCCGTATCATTGTGGCGGGGAAGGTAAGTTTTGACTTTCTTTCTCGGTATGGTGGTACAGGTAGGCCATCATCTCGATAATGGTGGAATAGGATGAATTGTGTTCTTTAACAATTTATTCAAACTGTACAACCTCTAATACGTAAAGGATACGGTTGGAACGAAGTTTGCATTTACTGTTCGCATTTTACTTCATATATATATATATATATATATATATATATATATATATAAATATATATATATATATATACATATATACATATACAAAATTAAATTTTATAATAATTGTCCGTATATGAGCCGTTTTACATCAGCTGTTCTGAGCTAAGACTAATATCCTCATGTTACGTTGAATTTTAATAAAATTAGCCGGACCTCTTTTTATCCTGACCAGATACTAAAGATCGCCATTTAATTTGAAACTTTGAAACCATAGTCATTGCTCGGCTGGTGTATATTATATATATATATATATATATATATATATATATATATATATATATATATATATATATAAATGTATATATGTATATATACAGGGTGTCCCACCGATAAACAGTTCGATATGAAAAACTAAATTTAATTTTAAAAATTTGACAGTATATCAATGCCGATAGGGGCAATCTGGCTAAAATATTTTCAAGATGGTGGCACTTCCGGTACCAGAAGTAGGTGTCAACTTGCTGACTTTAAATAGAACATCCAATATATTATTACATTTTTGGATTCCGAGGAAGATTCTAGGCACATTTTGTGCATCATGTCCTATACCTAAGTCTAGGCCTTTTTGTCATATTTAAGTTTTTATGTCAAAAGTGGAGGCCCTAAAATAATTATCAGTTTTTCCTATTTTATTTAATTTGGATTGAATTTTTTGTTGAAAATAGTCTACTTTATCAAATGTTTATAATATTTTGATAATCTAATACAGTCAAAAAATTGACTTTTGATGATTTTTTCAATTTAATTTTTAATCTTATTTTTTTGAACACCCTGTATTATTGGTTGGCAAATTATTATAAAAATCTAATAAAATAGGTCCTTTTCGACAAGGTTTCCAACTCAAATTAAACAAAAAGGCTTCCTTATAGGAAAAATTGATAATTATTTTGAAGCCTGCAAACGTAATTTTTGATATAAAAACTTAAATATGTCAAATACCCTTAGACTTAGGCACAGGATATGACACATAAAGCGTGCCTAGAATCTTGAGCAGAATCCAAAATGCAATAATATATAAGGTGTTCCATTCCATAAGCAAGTTGACACCTACTTCTGGTATAATCGGAAGTGTCACCATCTTGAAAATATTTTAGTTGGGTTGCATCCATCGACATTAGTATACTGTCAAACCTTCAAAATTTTCGTTAATATAATTTTTCATATATAGATCGAATTGGCTTCCGATGGGAATCCCTGCATATATATATTTATTTTTTAATTCCGTAGCATCATATTCACTATCATACTTAGTAAGAGTGCGGTTCTACTTTTCTTGACGTATATGTCAAAGCAAGCGTCCGCACGTTTGAACTTGTTTATTTACGTTATTCATGTAACCCGACGAAGCACAACTTCTTATGCTTGTTGTAGTGATTAAAAAATAGCAGGAATCGTGATTCCTCAGAGAAAACTAAACCTTCAATTTTCAGCTACGTTAATTAATAAAAATATTTCCCAGTTGCCACAAACTTTTTGTGGCCATGTAACAATAAATCTTGCAACGTTATAAATTGTCAATAAATTAATGAAAAAATAAATAAAACAGTCCTAAATTTTTTTCAAATATTTTTGTGCGAATAGAGTTTTAAGTTGAGGATTATACGAAATTAAAATACGAGCTTTTAGCTTTGAATGTGTAAATGTAAAATATTGTTATTGAACCAATCTCGTATGGATTTGGTAACTGGATTATCGCCAATTTGAATTATGATTAGGCACACTACGCTTTCGGTTGTTCAACTGACCCTTTAAATACTCGGGGAATTAGGGAGTAATAAACGAGCAGCTTACCTGTACAATTTAGAATATTATGTAATAAAAAAGTAGACATTCTTTTAAATTTGGTGTAAATCGTCCTCTTTTATTAGTTTTTTTAATAAAACCCTGAAACACGTTTTCAGTTCTTTTGTTATACATACAAAATATTTCCAAAGAATTCCATTTACTTTCAAAACTTTAAGAATTAAAATACGACAATGCAGTGTAGGTTTACCAATATAAATAATATGGCATGGTATACATAGAGGTGAAACTACCGCAGTTTTACTTCGTCTTAAATAACAAGTATTTTCCAATTTGTTTTCTAAAGAAATCTTAATTAGAACTTGAGATATTTAAAAATTGTTTTGGGGGGTAAACTTTAGGGGCGGTTTTCACCCCCTAAAAATGAATCTCTTCTTCTTCTTCTTTAGTAGCCCTACAACCCGGGGTGGGTCTTGGCTGATTGCACAACTTGCTTTCATCTCACACGGTCGTCCATGATAGTTGGGGCAGTGGGTAACCCCATTGCTCTTAAATCTGACCAAATGTTATCTCTCCATCGCATTTTTGGGCGTCCTAAGGGTCTTTTCCCTGTCGGGGCCTCCTCTCAAATTAACTTAGTAAGGCAGTTATTAGGGAGTCTATGGACATGGCCAGCCTATCTTAGGCGTTGGGATTTAATTTCTTGTACGACGTCGCTAGCGTTATATATCTGTTTGACCTCGGCATTTGTTCTTTTTCGGTATTGATTAGTATTGGGGTCGTGATAGGGTCCGAAAATCCTTCTAAAGATTTTCGTCTCAAAACATCTAAGTTTCATTTCCACTGCTTTTGTCAGCGTCCACGTCTCACAGCCATACATGAGCACTGGTCTAATCACTGTTCTATATCCTGATTTTTGAGGTTCGTGTTAGGTTCTTGGCTTTGATGGTGTTGTTGAGACTATACATACATCTGTTTGCTGCCTGAATTCTCCCTTTTATCTCCTCTGTGATATCGTTATCTGCGGTGATTGTCGCTCCGAGATATTTAAAACGCTCCACTCTTTCAAAGTTATATGTGTCTATATTTTGCCCTATTCTATCTCGATTCTTTTGTCTGTTTATGCACATGTATTTGATTTTTTCCTCATTGACCATTAGACCAGTTTTCCTAGCCTCTATCTCTATTTTGTTGAAAGTTTCCTTTACATTGGTGACAGTGTTATTAGTTCTGTTCTAATTTGTGTTGTTCTCACTACTTTTTCCAGGATTATATTAAAGAGGACAGGTGACAGTGCCAATAAAAAAAGTATATGTCTCTTATTTTTGTGTCCTCTATAATAAATTAACTTGTCATCATAATCGAAGCCGGACACTCGAACGGTCTAATAGATCCTTTAGATCTCGTTGTTTTATTTTGACAATATTTCTTACTTTACTGAGCATTTTTTATTTAAATTGTTTTACCTGTTTCACTTGCATCTTTTTTTGCATTTTGAATCAAAGTTCAAGGTTTTGAAACAAGAGAAACTTTATGAATATGCATCTTTTCTATCGTTACATTTCTGTCCGATTATCAAATAATATTTTCAAATTTAAATTATCTCGAGATCTAACGAATAAATGGTCTCAGTTTTCGATTGGAAAAAATATAATAAAAATTACTACCTTTGAGAGAAATGCATGAAAGACTTTTTCCTGATTTTCATCATGAAAATAATAAATTTTGAAAAATAAATAACATCATTGAAAAGTTAGAATCAAAATCTACGAAAGTCATGTGTACCAAAAATGTTTTTTATTAGTTGCTTGGTTTTTTTTTATTTGAATATGCCTAGATACGAGCTCAGAACAGCTGACGTAAAACGGCTCATATACGTACAATTATTATAAAACGTAATTTTGTATATATATATATATATATATATATATATATATATATATATATATATATATATATATATATATAATGTACACCAGCCGAGCAATGACTACGGTTTCAAATTAAATGGTGATCTTTAGTATCTGGTCAGGATAAAAAGAGTTCCGGCTGATTTTTTTAAAATTCAACATAAAATGAGGATATTACCCTTTTTAGAGAATGTGGTTAGTTAAAATGCAGTTGTACAGAGTTGTAGTAAAGTGAAACTATTGATATTTTGGGTGCTACAACTTCGAATGCGAATTTTATGACACATAAAATAATTTATTATTGCAAAAACTTCTATGGTAGGAAACAAGTCTTCTCAATAATTAAAGAATATTTTTTTAATGTTAATAATTTTATTTAGAGGTGAGCATAGGCGAGCTTTTATTACAAAAAATTATATTTTTTGAGGGGAGAAAAATAAAAAAAATAATTTATTATTGTCTCGGGTGGTTATGCATGCATTGTAGAGTATGTTTATTTTTTTATATATCATATAATCTTTAAAAAGGTCATAAATTTCTGTTTTGCCAGTAGAAGTACTTAGATAGATGTGAAGAAAACATAACTCAACGCGCATTTGAAATAAATAACAGGAATGAAGTAAACTAATGCACAGAACACATAAAATACAGACCCTAAGGCCTGAACTATACATTCCAGGAACAAATGAAGCACACCAAAGTCACAGAATATAGATAGAAGTTTTAGAATGTGTATTATCCTATGTTTTACTTTTAAAACTTTTAAAGCCTTTGTATATTGTGAAAAATGCTACATATGAGGAAAAAATATAATCATTTTCTTCGCAATTGTAAAAAAATCGTTATTTTGTGAAAAAATAATAAAGTACTTGATTGCGTAGTCTGTTACTTTATGATAGTACATTGTAAATAATTAATAAAACTAAATTTACTTTGTTAAACTTATCACTTTTATTATTAAATTGGCGTGACCTCGGTTTTGTAACACTGTTATATTCTCAAACGCAATGCCCTTAAATTACGGATTCACATTATTTTATAGGGTTTTTTTAGCTTGCGCAATTTTTATTACTACTATCAACGTACTGAAGATAGAACATCGTACAACGGAGAATTTCGTAGGTCTGTCTGATCATTAAAAAGATTAATTGTACCGGTTTTATTGCACTATAAATTTCTATGGCTTCTAAGATATTAAGTTTTTTACTTTTGGGTACGGTATGCAAAATTTGAATATTGTTGACATCTGGGGAACTGTGGCCGATTTCTATGAATTGGTTAGCAATATTTGATTGTGTTGTTTCAATAAAAATGCTGTCTTGTGCTCTTTAAATTTCTTATGTAAATTTCTTCTCGTTTGTCCGATGTAACAGCTATTGCAATCCAAATAATTTAATCTATATAACTCCTGACTTTTTTAAAGGAGAAATTTTGTGACAGTGACGATTTGAATGCAATTTTTAAATTCTGTTTTGTT
The DNA here is from genome assembly GCA_034092305.1 of Diaprepes abbreviatus. Lineage (NCBI taxonomy): Eukaryota > Metazoa > Arthropoda > Insecta > Coleoptera > Curculionidae > Diaprepes > Diaprepes abbreviatus. Next base: position 2,287,028 of record JASJET010000079.1, on the reverse strand, counting down.
AAGATATTGGGTATTCTATCTAAAATATGTTCAAAATAGGTAAAGAGTGGTGTATTTAGCATTATTGTTATTTATGTTGGGTGGGTATATTCGGTTGAGTGTATTTGTTTTTTTTATCTATTTAATTGTTAAATTTGCACTTCACTATAACCAGTGTTTAATGCGATTAGTTTTATTGTAAAAAGCTCTTTTTTCTTGTCAGTGTCTATTAAAGGAATAGTCAATGCATTGTGTATCATAGACTTGCATGCAGCAAGTTTACGAAATACAGGGTGTATTGAGTGTTGTGGGATGGTGGCCAGAGAAAGCAGGTTTTATGTTGAAGGAAGAAAAATTATTTATTTTTGTAATGGTGATATCTAAATAACTAACAATTTTGAATTTTGTTGTGTATACCACGGCTACGTCAATTTAATTATAAAAGTGATAAGTTTAACAAAGTAAATTTTATTTCATTAATTATATAAAAATTAAAGCTTAGTCAAAATTTGATCAATTATTATCAAAACTCTACTGATATTTTATATTAATTTTTAGAAGTATTTAGACGACGTTTTTCAAAACTTTCTAAAATTAGAAAGTGTAGTTGCATATTTTCTGAAAATCCATACAAATCACCTAAACTTTTAGAGGGTATAATAAGCCTTTTCAATTTAGTCTGTGAATATGAATTATTTTGAGATAAAACCCGTGATTATGTTATTACGTCAAATAACTAACTCAAAATTTTACTTCGCCTATATCGAATTAATATAAACTACATTGCAACTAATTAAGACTGATAAAGTTATTTTCCGAATAAATTAACAAATTAAAAACGAGTTTTTAGGTTTAGCTTATTTAACTCACCTTCCATGACAAATCAGTAGGTTTCAAATAAAATTAACCATTCTAGAACTTTCTAAAAACTCGATAGATCTTACCCTTGCTTCAAACGGAAGTTTATTTAACTTATAAAGCAAGATTATCATATTTAAAATCATAAATTTTAACGCTTCTGGTTTTACGTAAAAAGTACCTACCCACGATAGTATATTGCTATAAATATAATAAATTTCAATACGTAACAAAAAACCAAAGTTCCTTTTTATTTTTTACATGCACTATTTAAAATTTGCTTCGAAGTTCATCCAACTGTCTGTGAGTCTGCTTCCGTGAACTCCTTGCAGAAATGATTATTTAGATATAATTATGTATATTTAAAACACAACATCAAGACACAAAATTAAATACCATATAGCTCTAAACATTGTTATGCCTACCACTCACAAAAATTAAACAAGTAGGTATTAAATGAGAAATAATTTACATTTTGTATGTTATTTAAAATTTATTTGTCAAGGTTAAATCATAGGACTTAAAAGCTATATTCCGTGACTCTACGTATCTCTAAAGAGTCTCGCTATAAATTGCGATAACTTAATTACGAGATATTTGGTTTATCAAGGTAATATTTCTCCCAATTTAAAACCGCTAATAATACTTACACATAAAAAGATCATTATTTAAAAACGGTAAGTAAATGTAATTATTAGCATCTTATAAAAAATGTAGTGCATGTTGAAAAAATATGTATGATGAAATATGGATTTATTTATTTTGTGATGTTATCGCAGGCAATAACGAGATCTATAAAACTGCAGCTTACGGTTCGTGTCAACGCTTGTCCCAGGAATTATAAACACGCTCTCGTAATCACGGTACGACTCGGACTCAACCGTCCTACAAGTAAAAATTATTTATATGGCTCATACACTAAAAAGTTTTGTATACACATACACTACACTATCATCAAATAAAAATCAAGAAAAGATCCCTTTATTTTAATAGGATTGCCATAAAACTTCCTTTGTAAAAACTTACGAGGACTACTAAAAAAACATCTTGCTCCCCATGATAAAAAAACAACCGACTATGCATTGCTCAGTAATATTGAATTATGACAACTGTTTCTACTTATCAGTCGAATTTCATTTTAACTTCTAATGCCCGTCATAACGTCAAGTTTCGAAAAAATCACCTATTTTTTTAGTTCTAAGGTGTCTCAGAAAGTTTTTCGTTTTTGATTCTTAAAAAAATAAAACAGAATTAATTCAGACTTGCGTAATTACTGTTAAATTATAGAGTAGTTTTTGAATTTTTGGTTATGAAAAACAACCATCCTTAAATGCGCGTCATCCACTTTTTCACAATTACTTAGACTCGGCGAGAAATTTTCAATTACCCGCTGGAGCATCGTTCTTGGAATCGCGTGAATTTCGTCAGTGATTCTTTGCTTTAAAACATTTAAATTGGTTGGTAATGAGTTGAATATCTTACTTTTTAAGTAGCTCCGCAAGAAAAAATCAGCAACTATTCAATCTGGACTTCGCGGTGGTCAGTTGTAGTTCCCTCGGTGACTTAACACTCTTTCAGGGAATAAATCATGGAGAGCTGCTAAAGAATCATTCGTGACGTAGGAAGTGGCTCCATCTTGTTGGAAAAACGTATAACGGTTATAGACAACCTGGTTTTGCAGTTGTCGAGTCAAAAAAGTTCAGATCATATGGTATTAACGATCCAAATTAACAATCTGAGTGCGATCACGGTTATTCTCAAAAACATATGGACCGATTGAATAATCGGTCCCTATTTTTTTGAGAAGAACCGTGGTTTGATATGCCAGCCCAAACGAGAACCGGTAGGGGTTTCTGATGCAGTTCCACCGGATTGTCAGGAGCCCAATATCTGCAATTCTGTTTGTTCATGTGACCGTTAATGTGGAAATTCGATTCATCAAAGAACCATATGTTACTGAAGCTTCTAAAACGATTTTTCATTGTCCTGCACAATTCAAGTAGTTTTACTGGATCATTGGGATTTATTTCCTGCGCAATAATAACTTTGTAGGGGTGTAAATGTAAATCTTTCCGAATAATGCAGTGGACCGTGGATCTGTGCTAATTTAGGGAAACTGCACGGAGCCGTAGAGACTTTCGTGGATCGTCTTTAACAGACTGGCGAACGCGGTCAAAATTCCTGTTCATTATTGATGTCCTTTTGCATCCAGATGATTTATCCGGCATTGTGTTTCCAGTCTTTTTAAACCACCCAATGCGCACATTTTCCATGATCGTTAAATTAAAATGTGTCCTGTACAGACGTCAAACAATAGTGTAGGAATTGTTGTTTTTATAAAACGCTCACACGTAAAATGCGCCCTGTGATCCAGTGAAACTTTCGATTTGGCGTATAACAGTCAAAACAAAAAAGAAAAACATTCTGAGACACCCCTTATGATGTTTAAATAATTTTACAGGATATTAAGTTAAATAGAATGTATATGTTTATGAGACATTCTTTTTCAAAGTGACCCCCCCCCCCTTGTGTAAAATTCAGGACAATCCACAGCCTTCTGTCTAGGTTCAAATTTCAGTTTATTGTCTTTACTTTTTTTGCCGAATAGAATTTTATGAATAAACAAAATGGCTAACTCAATATGGCGCTTAGAAGTAGGGGGACTCCGCAAAAAATTTTTTTTATGTTTCAAGATAAAAATAAATCTCAAAGAAATTATTTTCGGGTTTAAATGGTAGGCATTGGAACCTAATCCCTTTGTACATAGAAACTTTTTGAAGGTAACCTTGATGCATGTAATATAACGTAAAAATGTTGAAATTTTTTGCTGACATAGGTTAAAAATCCTTTAGGTAGCTATGCTTAGATCTACAAGTTTTTGAAAATAGCGGCTAAAACATCAAAAAGCTGACATTTTTCTTGGAACCGGTTAAAACTCATTTCGAATTTTGAGAAAACCAAATTGTGCTCTCATTCATATACGCTTAATATTTATATATTGCGTGTTGAAATTCATGATAGCAAATAAAACATCAAAAAATTTAAATTTTTTGTGTAAACAAGTTAAATAGCGTTTCAAATTAAACTTCTGGAAAAAAAAACAACGAAACTGTCAAGCATAACATTATGGCCTACAGCTGATGTATCAAAATTTAAATGGCAAATACAACATGGCGGCGAAGGCATCCAAAAATTTAAATTTTTCTCAAAATTGATAGAATATTCTGTCAAATAAGTCTTTTAGTACCTTTACTGCGCCTTTACACATGTATGTTTATGAAGTACACTACGCCTTTCATATCAAAAGTGACAGTTTTAGTATGGCTGTAAAAATGTGGAACAGATCTAATTTATTGCTCAAATACCAGAATTGTATTCACCAAATCGAGGACGTCCTTAAAAATTCATATAAACTCTTCAAACAAATTGTTAAAGCCTACGAATTCTTTTGAGTAAAAAACTCCAAACAGCAGTTAGGCCAACGCAGAGAGACTTCAACAATAAACCTCAAGCTTCTTAACAAACAAATTTTGTAATGGAACAAATATTAAGGATTTTATACTGATTAACATAAAGTATATTCCACTAAAAGGAGGAATTAAATAATCACCCTGTAGATAGATTTTAACCACGGGAACTGAGACGGTATATATCTTATATTGGAAGAACAAATCAATTATCATACTTAAGCCTAAATTCAGTTTTATTACTTTTGAGTCGTTTAAATATTTTCTTAAAAATATATAAACCCAGAGAATTTATGACGATATAAACTAAAAAGATCGTACCCACATTTAATATTTATAAATAAATCTGTCCAAGAAATCCTACCCCCGTTATTTAATTAAAACCGAAAAGATAAGTGTCGAGGGTAGTCCTAACATGGGGTATTTGCAAATACCGATAAAATGTATTAAAGTATTGAACGATTTCCCCATTATTAGGAAACAAAAGAATAATCAAAGAAGCTCACTTTAATGTAGTATATTGTTTAAATACATGTTAACAGCTAAGAAGAGTGAATAGTTTTTTCAACAGGAATTATCGTTTACTTTTAGTTATAGAAAGACGTAGATTAGTTTGATTAACTGTTTTTTACATAAAAAATTAGATTAAGACGCTAAGAGGCCAATTCGGGTATTAAGTATCCGGCATAGAATGGCTGACGTCCTCTGCGGACGAGAAGACCGAAACTACTCCAACTTTAGAGAATGAAATTGATTATTGGTTATAGGGCTGAACAGGTGAGGTAGGTACCAGTGGGGTATCGTGGGAATGTAAATTTGGCCTTTTAAGAAATAATAAACTTATTATTAAATTACGATCTGAGATTCGTTAGAGTCGGTACGGTTTTGAGAGCAGTTTCTTAGAAAATTATGTAACGCGATTAATCAGTAATAAGGTCCTTATTTTGAATTTTTTTATTTATTTCGGGGAAAAATGCAAAAGGGCGACTTTCTACTGTTTGTTTAAGCAATTTAAATAGCTATTTTCGCGCTTTATTCTTTTCTTGGTTAATATTTCAGAAAGATATTTGAACGTATTGTTTTCACAATTGGATTTTACATTTTGACTACTAGAATGACCAATAAGAGCAATTATGTTAGCTACTTTGGTAAAGGCCAAAACGCTCATTTGTCTGCTCTTTTGGATGCATGGATCTAACTTCGCCCCAGTGGTATTGTGTTGTTAAGAATCAAGCCTATAGCACCCATACTGATTAGAGCTGACATTGATTATGACTTGATGTTTACGAACCTGGCACTAGAGGGACAAATTAAATCTGTAGTAATGCTGGATCCGTTACTTTCAATTATAATATGTACAATGTAGTTTATAAATAATATGTGTAAAAGCACAGTACGAGTATTAAAATTTTATTGAAAAAATATCCAACCATTTCCGTCAAAAGTTTGAATTTTTTAAATCTTAGCCGCCATACTGTATGCGTCATCTTGATACATAAACTGTAGGCCAGAAGTGTATGATAGTTTAGTTGGGGGCATTTTTCAGAATTTAAAATCGGAACATGTTCTAGGAAAAAATTCAATTTTTTGAAGTTTAAGCAGCCATATTAAATCCATCATTTTGAATTTTGATATGTACAGTGTAGGTCTTAAGCATATATAAATGAAAACGGTTTTGGTTGTCTCAAAATTATAATTTGAAACGATTTTTAACCGGTTCCTAGAAAAATTAGAGTATTTTTGAAGCTTTAGTCGCTCTCTTGAATTGTGATATTAACACTGTAGATCTAAGGATATGTTAAAGAGAGTACATCTTAGATGTACCAAAACTTTAATTTAAAAGGATTTTCAACCTACTTCAGCGAAAAATTTTAATTTTTTAATGTTATAGTAGTCACATTGAATCAGCCATGCTAAATTTCAAAAAGATCTCTATGTACCGTTTGAATAGCTTCTAATACCTACAATTTAAATCTGAATGGAATATCTTCGGAACTTATTTTTATATTGCAAACTAAAAAAATATTTTTTTTTTTTCGGAGTTGCCTACCTTTAGGTGCCATATTGGGTCATATTGTTTGTTCACAAAAAGCCACTCGGCAAAAAAAAGTAGAGATCATAAGCTCCCTTTGACAAAGAATGCTCTATATATCCTACATGTAAAATATTTGTAACTAAAGTTTTACTTTAACTTACAAAAAGCATTTTCCTTCTTACACTTCCGAGAATATTTTTATCGCTTTTATTGACTTGTAGTATAGTGTTTGTGTATATTAGATCAACTAAAGTTACCCTTAAATAAGCAATAACTATTCAAACCATTAGCACTAATTTAACCCATTAAAAGTTTTAGTGTACTGTCTAGCAGATCTATTGCAGGTTAAATAAAGTTTTAATGAGTTACGTTATTAAATAGCCTTTTAATCAAAATTAAAAAGTTCGTAGTGTGTCTGTTGTAACATGCGGTAAAACTCTTTTCAAAATTTATATATTTAATATTTGTAAAGGAAAGACTTATTTATATGAAATATTTTATTTAATATATCATAAAAAGTATAAAATAATTTCTCCTAGCTCCAGGCAGATTTTTAACCCCATACAGATCCTACCCCCACACACAATGTCCTGAAAACTTGTGATTGTGAAAATATTTAGAAGATTTAAAAAAATAATCGTGAGGTGCATGTAATAGGCAATAGTGAGAAGCCTAGAAAGTAGCTGTCGTTGAGGAAATCTACACCACAGTTACTATTTATTGTACTCCACGTTTTTCGTTTTAAATTTTGAAAGTATTCTCATAATTATTAAAAATTTACAATTACAAATTTTCAGAACAATGTGTACGGGATTACGAACCTGTATGGGGTTATAACTCTGTATGGGACTTGGAGAAACTATTCCGTACTTTTGAATCCGTTTTAAAAACGAGATATTATTAGTTTCTTTTATTTAAATAGTTATTTTCTATTTTTTTAGTCTTTAGTTTAAAATCGACTGCAGAATTTGTACCGAACAGACAAATAAACCAATAAACAAACAAAAAAGCGAGTTAATATTGCATTGTAATCCAGTTCTCACCTATGTTTAACATTTCAAGTCTATAGCTTATCCGGAAGTTAGTTCAAAGTCTAATGCACAATTTGTATCGAACAGACAAACAGACATACAAGAAAGCGAGTTAGTATTGCATTGTCATCCAGTCCTAAGCTATGTTTAAAGATCCAAGTCTGTAGCTCATCGGAAAGTTAGTTCAAAATCGATAGCAGAATTTGTACCCAACAGACAAATAAACAAACAGACAGACAAGAGATAAAGTTAATATTGTATTGTCATCTAGTTCTGAACTATGTTTAAAGTTTCATGTCTCTAGCTCGTCGGGAAGTTAGTTTAAAATCGATTGCAAAATTTGTACCGAATAGACACAAAAAATAGACAGACAAGAAAGCGAGTGAATATTGCATTGTTATCCAGTTCTGAGGTATATTTAAAGTTTTAAGTCTCAAGCTCATCAGGAAGTTAGTTTAAAGTCGATTGCAAAAATTGTATAGAACAGACAAACAAACAAACAAACAGACAAATAAGAAAGCGAGTTAATAATGCATTGTATTCCAGTTCTCAGCTATGTTTAACATTTCAAGTCTCTAGCTTACCCGAAAGCTAGCTCAAAATCTAACGCAGAATTTGTATCGAACAGACAAATAAACAAACACACAGACAAGAAAGCGAGTTAATATTGCATTTCCATCCCAGTCCTAAGCTATGTTTAAAGATCCAAGTATGTAGGTCCTCGGAAAGTTAGTTCAAAATCGATAGCAAAATTTGTACCCAAAAGACACAAAAAACAGACAGATAAGAAAGCGAGTGAATATTGCATTGTTATCCAGTTCTGACGTATATTTAAAGTTTTAAGTCTCAAGCTAATCAGAAAGTTAGTTTAAAGTCGATTGCAAAAATTGTATAGAACAGACAAACAAACAAACAGATAAATAAGAAAGCGAGTTAATATGGCATTCTATTCCAGTTCTCAGCTATGTTTAACATTTCAAGTCTCTAGCTTATCCGGAAGTTAGTTCAAAATCTAATGCACAATTTGTATCGAACAGACAAACAAACAAACACACAGACAAGAAAGCCATCCAGTCCTAAGCTATGTTTAAAGATCCAAGTATGTAGCTGCTCGGAAAGTTAGTTCAAAATCGATAGCAAAATTTGTACCCAACAGACAAATAAACAAACAGACAGACAAGAGAGAAAGTTAATATTACATTGTCATCTAGTTCTGAGCTATGTTTAAAGTTTCATGTCTCTAGCTCATCGGGAAGTTAGTTTAAAGTCGATTGCAAAAATTGTATCGAACAAACAAACAAACAGACAAACAAGAAAGCGAGTTAATATTGCATTGTCATTCAGTTCTGAACTATGTTTAAAATTTCAAGTCTCTAGCTCATCAAGAAGTTAGTTTAAAATCGATTGCAAAATTTGTACCGAAGAGCCAAACAAACGCACAGACAGTCAAGAAAGTGAGTTAATATTGCACTGTTATCCAGTGCTGAGCTATATTTAAGTCTCTAGCTTATCGGGAGGTTAGTTTAAAATCGGTTGCAAAATTTATACCGAACAGACAAACAAACAAAACAGACAAGAAACCCAGTTAATAAAAACGTGGTAAAATCATAATAACTTGACTCCACTTACCGACTATGTCCATTAATTTGTGATCTACTTTTTGGTTTTATTTATATATATATATATATATATATATATATATATATATATATATATATATATATATATATATATATTATATATATATATATATATATATATATATATATATATATATATATATATATATATATATATATATAGCGAGATTATTTTATAAGACAATCATAAGTAAACCATTTAGAAAGACAAAAATCACCACTCCCAGTAACAAGTAATTTATTTTATTTTTAATTAATATTTATTTAATATATTATATTTATAGGTTTAGTTAATAGTTGGCATAAAATCAAAGTCCAAGGAATAGTCTCATCCACAGGTAAATTGTTTCCCTAACTTGCCACCAGAGAGCACATTACCTAGAATTCAAAGTTAATATCCCTGATAATATAATCCTTGATCTGAAAATAGCGTTTTCTTCTTAAGGCGATTAAAGGAAAAGCGAACAGTTAATCTCTGTGAATCCTGTTCCGACTTCAGTTAACATTTACGAAATGGTGATTTTAAATAGGATGTCGCTTGATCGTTGACATTTTACGGTCTGACATTAGATGCCACATCCTGCCAACAAATGACGAAATGGTAGTTTTAAATGGGTAGTTGTTTTCTGCGATTTTTACTCGTGGTTTGATAAAGCTTCGCTGAGGGATACTACAAGGTAGTCGAAACGTATAAAGGAAGAAAACCAGAGCAGTATTCATAGAGTATAACTGTTTGTCTTTCCTTAAACTGTCTTAAGAAGAAAACACGATTTATAGATGTAATCAAAGACTGTAACTTAGAAAAGAGTTTTACCGCTATTAAAAAATATGAAAAATTTTGAAAAAGTGTACATGTAGATACTCCACTAAACAAACTATTCGATATAAAGAATAATAATGAAATTTCTAAGACCAGAAAATTTGTCAAAATTGGTTACTGTAAAACTACGTTATAAAAACTATAATTTACTTTATATAATATATTTTCGAACTTGACAGCAAAATTGGAAACATGAACAATCTTATCAGACTTACGCTTCAATGTTACTGGTTAATAGAACTAATACTTATCTAAGTTCTGTTAATAAGAATAGGAGGAGGTAAAAAAAATTTTAGCAAAAAATTGAGGCTTCATCGGTCGTCCACTCCCATTTGTTGCAAATTTATTTCATTTTGAGGTGGTTTTTCATATAAATTTTTTTAAAATTAATGTCAATTCACTATAAGTTTTTTTCAAGCTATTTGTTATATTAGTTAAAATATAAAAAACATATTGAACATTCTCGGTCAACCTGACACCCCCGCTGCCTAGACCAGTTTTGATGCAAATTAGGAGATTTAACTGTCCTCTACTTTTGAAAACCGTCTGGCCATTTTGGTAATTCAAAATGGTGGACCCAATATGGCGACTGAAATTCCTAGTGTGTCGAAAAAAAAGTTATTTCGAATTTATTGACCTATTTCATATGAAAATAATTCTCTTTTGATACAGGTATGAAAAGAGCAGAAAATTTACGTTCTGGTACCGTTCAATGCTCTAATGGAACAAACAGTAGTTATTTTATGCTGATCAACGCGAAGTATATTCCACTAAAATGAGTAATTAAATAACCACTCTGTAGATACATTTTAACCATGGGAACGAGACAACATATATCTTACATTACCAGCCTAAAATCTAAATCCATTAATAAACTTAGCAATTTTATTACTTTTGGTTTGTTCATGTGTCTTTCTGAAATCATAAATATTTAAAAATATGCCGAGGTCATTTTACTCTCTTTAAAATTAAAAAAAAACCATTAATGATTAAGGCGAGAATAGATTTAGCACGATTTTCCCATATAAGGAAACAAAATAATAAATAAACTCAGTATAATGTAATATATTGTTTAACAACATGTATAAAGAATTCGTATAATAACTGTTTTTTCAATTCACAAGAAATTACGAGTTAGATATTTACTTCCAAAACAACTAAGAAGAATGAATAGTTCTTTTTAACAGTAATTATGGTTTACTTTTAGTTATAGGAAGACGTAAATTAGTTTGATTAACTGTTTTTTATATAAAAAATAAGAATAAGACGCTCAGAGGCCCATTCGGGAATTAAATAACCGACACATGGATGATTAATGCCATCTACAGACGAAGACCGAAACTTCCGGGAGTAAAATTCACCTCTACAGGGTGTACGACTAAGAGATATCAGCGGGTACAGAGGGAATGCAAGTTTGGCCTTTTAAGAAATAATAAACTTCAGTTACGATCTGGGATTCGTTAGAGTCGGTACGGTTATGAGAATAGTTTCTCATAAAATTACGTGACGAGATAAACCAGTGATAAGGTTCTTATTTTTGATTTCTCATTTATTTTCGAGAAAATCCTGTTTTATTTTATTTAGGGAAAGGGCGACTTTCTACTGTTTATTTAAGCAATCTAAATAGCTGTTTTCGGGCTTTATTCTTTTCTTAACTTATTTTTTAAAAAGCTATTTATACGTTTTATGCTCAAAATTGGGTTTTACATTTTAATTAATGGAACGGTCAATAAGAGCAATTATGTTAGCTACTTTGGAATTGTTATTCGTTATTAATTATAAGTTTCTCACTGTAAACATTTCGTTTTCTGGTTATTTTTGTTAAGAGATTTAAGTGTTTTAAGAAACTTATTTTGTTTAATTTATTAAAAACCTTCACACGAATGAACTCTGAGTCCTGAACGTGTGTTTGTTGGTACTGGTAAGCCCTAAATAACTTGTAGTTGTTAAGTACTAAAACTGCAAGAGCCAAGAGGAACGACCAGACTTCCAGAGTGCCTTTATCATTGTCATATTTATAGGTTTTCGAAATGCGACAGCAGGAAATCGTAGGCCTACCGGCCTTATGTTACCAAAATATACCGTTTACAGGAGTCTACGATCAAATGTCGTTTCAATGCAAGGGTTAAAATAACATCTAAAGGTTATTTGTAGGTCAAAAGTCTTTTTAAGGATATTCGAACTAGAATTTTATCAGGGTGGCTGAATATCAGGAAAATAATCTCTATGCAGAAATTTATCTAATCTATAAGCCTTAGGACGAAAATCTTCAGATCGCCAGATCTGCGTCTAACACAAGCAAAAAAACATTCATGTGCCCGAGAGCTGTATGTACGGAAAAACAAAGTGGCTTATGGAATCTTGCGTTAGAAAGGGCATTAATCATATAAAAATATAAATTAACCTTTACATGACTTTAAAAAATGACTTAAGGTCAAGTTAAAAGTCATGAATGACAGCTTTTCGTAATCTTTACAATCGTCATAGAGATTATTTTCCGATATTCAGCTACCCTGATAAAAAAATCCTAAAAAAGACTTTTGACCTTCAAAGCACCTTTAGATGTTATCAGTGACAAAAGATAATGATTTCCATGTGAAATACATCAATAAATTCGCAAACTTTTTTTTCGACATATTGAGTCTGCCATTTTGAATTGCCAAAATGGCTAGACGGTTTTCGAATAAAGAGGTCAAAAGCTGTCATTTAATTATTCGTAGGCCTAATTTGAATCATAACTGTTCTGTGTAGAGAGGGGTGTCGGGTTGACAGAGAATATGTGGTTACACATAAATTATGTTCAAAAAATCACTTCAATCAATTGGCAACAAATGGGTATGGTCTCTCAGAGGTATAAGTTTCAATAACTTACGAAGTATATTGGTTAGTTTTACGAAAGAAATCGTATATGTTAATAAAATACAAAAGTAAAACTGTTTAGTGGAAAATAGTACATGTATAAGTTATTTTACAAGAATGTTATCTTAGAAATGAAAATTTTAATTCAAACTTACTTTTTCAAAGGCACTTGGCTTTCAGTGGCACCACCCCCATTCCTTGCGTCGGAAATCCTACAAGCTACCATGTTGTATGCTGTAATAAAAATAAAAAATAGTAACTTGTATCTCGAAATTTAATTTTAAAAAGTTATCTACTCTTGACAGTCTTAGAATAAGGATTTTATACAAATGAGTATATGAACTACACTGTACATTGTACTAATTTAGTGAACAAACCATATGCTTATATACACAATTTCTGATGATTCTTTTTCTAACAACAATAAACAATTTTGTATTGAAAATTTCTTACGTCATATTATTAAATTAAACAGGTCTTGGAAGACCGCGGGTGGATTCCCGAATAATGGTCGGGTAATTTGTTATAAACAAAAAAATTGTTAATAAGAAAAAAATTACCTTTTTTTTTGTAAAGGTGTAATTGTAAATATTTTCAGGTTCCTCGGTCGATTCTAAGCAAAAAGTATCTACCGTGATTTTTCCATCCAACGCATAGTTTTTGAGTTAAAAATCGTAAAACATTTGAAAAATAGCATTTTTTGAATAAATAAATATTTTAAAATTCTGCTCCAAGCAAAAACTACAAGCTGGAATTAATTGCAAGCGAAAATTTAGTTGTTTTATTGCTTTTTAACGCAATGAACCAATGGCGTTTCATCAACTATAACGTACGCGTCGCCGTGTATAAAGGGAAGTGGTGGTCTCCTTACATGTGCTCCCTAGTGCATATAATCCATATTTATATATATATATATATATATATATATATATATATATATATATATATACACATATATATATATATATATATATATATATATATATATATATATATATACACATATATATATATATATATATATATATATATATATATATATATATATATATATATATATTTTAAACCTTTTGTTTATATTTTTCTTTAACATTTTCTTGGGTATAGGTTTTTTATTTTGAGATTAAAAAACGGGAATTCTTCTGACTTTATAAAAACCTGTCCAAATACTTATCAAATTGCCTAACAAACACAGCAGGAAAAATAATCACTATGTGAGGTACTCTTTGACATTTAAACAATTCATTGATACAATACAATTATCAGAAAATTATAAATTAATTTTACTAGATGTAGTTTCTTTGTATACACATATACTAAATGATATCATTCTCAAAGTTTTGGAAAAAAATGGAACGAATTAAATGAACACATAACGTTGACATTCAATGAATTCATAGAATGTGTAGAACTTACAATAAACAATAATTATTTCCAGTTCAAAGCTAGTCTGTACCAACAATTAGACGGTTGTACTATGGGTTCACCAATCTTCTCAATAATAACACAAATAGTTATGGAATATGTAGAACAAGAAGTACTGAAGAAAAAATTGGATTATAATATATTATTTTTTAAAAGCTATATCGACGACTGTTTGGCTGCTGTACCCGGAAACAAAATAGATATCTTATTACACAATCATTTAATAATTTCCACACAAAACTATAATTTACATCTGATATTGAAATCGAACAAAAAATATTTTTTTTTAGACTAAACTATACACAGAAATAAAATAAATAACAGTCTTCATACAAAATGGTACACAAAAGATACTTGGTCCGGCCAGTATTTAAATGTTAACTCTCAACATCCAAATAAACACGAAAATAGTGTCATAATTGGTTTAGTTGATGGAGCTATAAAATTATCTCACCCGAATTTCGCCCAGAAATACTAAAAAAAGTAGAAGAAACCCTAATAATGAACCATTTCCCCAAAATCCTTATATAAAAAAAAATAATTAAACAAAAAACCTTTTTACATTATAACACAAACAAAAAAAAATAACAATACTACAACACAAATTACTTTCATTGCATTATCGTATATAAAACAACTATCAGAAAAAATAAAATATATTTTAGGCAAGCATAACATAATGGTATGCCACAGGGCGAACAATTTACTAGGATCACTTTATATGAAATTAAAAAGAAAAGTTCCCACCAAAAAAAGATCTAACGTAATATATGCAATTCCATGCCTAAACTGTCCTAAGGAATACATTGGCATGACGACACAATATATAGAAAACAGAATTAATAGACACGCATCGACATCTTTACATAAACATGAACAAACAACTAAGCATGAATTTGATTTTAAAAACACTCACATTTTACATACAGAGAGAAATTACTACAAACGGGTAATCAAAGAAATGATATATATAAAAAGAGATAAAAATGCTGTAAATGACAAAGAGGATGTCAAAAACCTTAATCTAATTTACTATAATTTGATTTTTTAATACGACGTACTTGAAGCCACACTATAATAAATATTAGGAATAGTGTAATGATGCTCGACATGACAATACAAATATAATGAAAATAGAATTAGTGGACACAAACGCATCGACATCTTTACATAAACATGAACAAACAACTAAGCATGAATTCGAGTTTAGAAACACCCATATTTTAGATATAGACAGAAATTACCACAAACTGGTCATCAAAGAAATGATACATACAAAGAGAGAGAAAAATGCTATAAATGACAAACAAGATGTCAAAAACCTTAGTCAAATTTATTAAAATTTGATTTTTTAATACGACATACTTGAAGCGACACTATAATAAATATTAGGAATAGTGTAATGATATTTGACACGATTTCGTATAAACTCATGTAAATTAAAGAACCTTATAAAAATAATCGCTTTTCCTATTTTTTGCTATTATGGTAAGTATTCTACCCATATCAATTGCATACCAAGTCGTAATAATTGAATTTATTTTTAATACACATACAAATCTATTTCCAGGGTATGTACTATTTATAGTTTTCACTGTTTTAACCTTTGTATCGCTTGTTTTAATTTTAAGACTATTATAAAATCCTTGTTTTTTTTTAATTAATTTTAAAAATTAACTTAAAAATATGAATGTAATAAGTATATAAAACCATTACTGTGATATATTTTTATAAAAAAATTTTAATTTTGTAGATAAAGGATACATATAAATACAACATAACTTTGAAAAATCTTACTATGTAGAGCGAAACGAAAGAAAAGCCGTCTTTTAATTTTAATTTTAAAATAAAAAAACCTATACCCAGGAAAATATTAAAGAAATATATATATATATATATATATATATATATATATATATATATATATATATATATATATATATATATATATACATATAGATATATAAGGAGAAGGAATTTCTTGATCGATTAGACAAAAATGTTATTTTTTAATTTCAATGAAACGGAATAATATAATATGGACACAAAAGTTCAAAAATAAGAAACAGAAAATCTTTTAAATATAGCAAATGCAGTTTGTTACAACTTATTTAAATATAAAATACCCCACTTGCTCATTTTATTGTAGATTTTAGGTTAAACTTCTGGTAGCAGTTCCTTATTCTAGGATTTGTAAGGAAGGATCTGTGAAAGTGTTAGGTGTACTAAAATTCCCAGAAAAGTGCCACAAGTGGTGCGATAAATTAAAAATATTGC
Source organism: Diaprepes abbreviatus (assembly GCA_034092305.1). Taxonomy (NCBI): domain Eukaryota; kingdom Metazoa; phylum Arthropoda; class Insecta; order Coleoptera; family Curculionidae; genus Diaprepes; species Diaprepes abbreviatus. The sequence goes on along the minus strand of JASJET010000079.1, from coordinate 2,270,637 downwards.
ACATGATTTTGTATAATCTCTTAATTTATAATTTAAATAACTTCCAAAACCGTAATAGCATTGTTTATCTTCTACCTGTAATTATAATTAATTACAATCAGTTTTGTATTGTTTCCTTTTCTAAAAAGTCTAAAATTATCTAAATTCAAGCGTTGTTTAAAATATTTGAGTGTATAACTACAGTTAATTTTGTGTCGCATGATGAATATTTTGTGTATTTATGTGTTTATTAATTATATAAAGGCTTTATAAATAATTTGCTGGAGCGTTATATGATATATGTTACTTTATCAATGTAAATGTTTTAGCTGAATTATACGTATTTTTTTTATTAAAATCTAAAATTTCTTGTAGACAAGCAAATAGTACACTTAAATATTTAAAAGCACGCTACTCAAATAATGTCAGGACAATGAAAGTATTTCAAAAAATTTTTTTTATTAACTTGGGATATCTTTGATATTTTATGAGAAGTTTGAGCTTCTAGGCCAGGCTGCGTAGCTTTAAAGAAGGAGGTAAAAATTTTTCAGGGTGAAAAACAGTTTTTTGCGATTTTCGGCTAAACTACGCATCTTATCGAAAAAAGATAAAGGTAAAAATTGTAGCTAATAAAAAGATCTACAACCTTTGTAGAAGGCATTTTACCCCAACCTCAAAATTTTCCGAGAACAACGGTTTTTTGCTTTTTCTTCCACAAAAATGATTCGATTAAGCTAAAACTTGGAAAGAGTGTACCTCTTGTTGCCCCAGATAAGCCATATTTGTTTTCTGCAAAAATATTCAACCATTGCGGTTTTATTTAGCTTTAGTAAAAAAAAAAGGAAATTTTCAATCGGATTTCCTCTTAAAAATAATTGTCCGACAGGGTTCGGACAAGGTTTTTTTTTTGTTTTTACTTCTAATATATATATATATATATATATATATATATATATATTTTCTTTATTTTGTCTTTTCTTGGGATTAGGTTCTATATATATATATATATATATATATATATATATATATATATATATATATATATATATATATATATGGATTGAAAAAATTGCCGAAAAATCGAAATAATCGAAAAAATGGCTTTTCTCGACATGCGTTTTATGATTTTTATCAATAATTTGTTATTGTAAACAAAAAAGTATATTGTTAACCCCTTGGAGACCCTTTTATTACCTACAACTTTTGTATTTAACTTTTTTCGATAAGATGCCTAGTTTAGCAGGAAATCGCAAAAAAATGTTTTTCACCCCAAAAAATGAGCCCCATTTTTCCTTCATTAATTATGATATTACCTACAATATTCCGCTATCAGTTTGCCGTAACGAATTATTTTTTTTCTGAATTTTATTTTGACTGGTGTACGAGGATGGTTCGATAAGTTCTCGGCCTGAAACAGAGAGGGCGCCAGTAGGATCAAATAAAGGATCTTCTCCTTCGTTTTCGACAGTAAAAAAATGGGCTGTTGAATTTAATCGTGGTCGTACATCAATTCAAGATGATGAGTGCTGGGAAGGCCCAAAAACCCCTCATTCATTCATTCATTCATATCAGCCCGTTTTCATCCACTCCTGAATGTAGGCCTCTTCCATATTTTTCCATTTCTGTCGGTCCGTAGCGATCCCCATCCAGTTTTTTCCGGCAATTTTCTGGATGTTGTCACGCCATCTCTTTTGAGGCCTGCCAACACTTCTCTTGTTCTCTCTTGGCCGCCATGCTGTTATCTTGTATGTCCATCTGTCTATGTTATGTCTTGCGATATGTCCAGCCCATCTCCATTTTAGCTGCGCTACTCGTTTGCTCACATCTGTTATTTTCGTTCTTCTTCTCATTTCTTCATTTGGAACTCTATCTCGTAAACTAATTCCCAGCATAGCCCTTTCCATTGCTCGTTGTGTAGCCCGAAGCTTATTAATGGCTTTACATGTTAGGGAGGCTGTTTCCATACCATAAGTAAGAACTGGCAGAATGCACGACTCGTAGACTTTTCTTTTCAGACTTATGGGGGTGTTACTGGATTTAAGAATGAATCCGAGTTTGCCAAAAGCTGCCCAGCTGAGACTTATTCTTCTAGGAATTTCAGCCGATTGGTTTTCCTTCCCTATTTGTATTTTATGACCTAGATATATGTATTCTCTTACGTTTTCTATTATTTTATCTTCAACTTTAATTTGTATTTGTTCTAGACTCATTATTTTTGTTTTTGACAAGTTCATTTTGAGTCCTATCCTAGCTGATGCTCGATGAAGTTCTTGTATCATACATTGGAGTTGTTCTGGTGAATAACTGATTATAACAATATCATCAGCAAATCTTAAGTGGTTTAGTCGTGTTCCGTCTATGTTAATTCCCTTGTCATGCCAGTCCAAGCCCCTAAATACATTTTCAAGTGCCAACGTGAACAATTTTGGAGAGATTGTGTCTCCCTGACGTACGCCTCTTTTTATAGGTATCCTCGAGGTTTTTATATCCTCGTCTATTGTAACTTGCATGTAAGCGTTTTCATATATATGCTGAATCAGAGCAGAGTATCTTGAATCAATCCGAGCATTGTCCAGTGCTTTGAAAACTGCCCATGATTCGATAGAATCGAACGCCTTCTGGTAATCAACGAAAGCCAAATGCAGAGGTATATTATATTCCGTGGTTTTTTCGATAAGCGTGTGTACTGTCTGTAGATGGTCTATTGTACTGAAGTTCCTGCGAAATCCGGCTTGTTCTGAAGGTTGGTATGCGTCCAACTTTTGCGTCAGTCTGTTAGTTATTATTTTTGTAAGAAGTTTGTACAAGTGTGACAGTAAGCTAATTGACCGATAATTTTCTATGTTATTTCTATCGCCTACAATTGACGTAATTGCCATAAAAATTTACAATGTCATACTTCATGACCGCCGACGGAAAGTACGAGAGCTTGCTGGTATAGCAAACATCTCGAAAGATCGAGTCCACTATATTTTACATGATGTTCTTGGCATGAAAAAGCTTTCTGCTTGGGCGCCGCGTTTGTTAACAGTCGACCAAAAACGCGTTCGAATGAACACTTCACAAGAGTGTTTAGACTTATTCAGACGCAATCCTGCTGAGTTTCTTCGACGTTTTATAACTGTAGATGAAACATGGATTCATCATTATACGCCAGAGACAAAGCAGCAGTCTAAACACTGGATGGAGGCAGGTGAAAGTGCGCCAAAAAAAAGCAAAATCTGTTCCGTCTGCAGGAAAAGTCACGGCAGCAGTTTTTTGGAAATCACATGGCGTGGTGTTTATAGACTATTTACAACAAGGCCAGACCATCACCGGGGAGTATTACGTTTCACTACTGGACCGTTTGCAGTATATGATTAAGGCTAAACGTCCACATCTTGATAAAGAAAGTGATTTTTCATCAGGATAAGGCGCCTGCACACAAATCTATGGTTGTTGCTGCAAAACTCCATGACCTACGTTTCGAAGTACTTCCACATGCACCATATTCGCCGGATCGGGCTCCCAGCGATTACCTTCTCTTACCGAGAACTTATCGAACCATCCTCGTATTAGTATATAATTTAGTTTCTTTGTATCAGTTATTTGAAATGGCTTCATGTTATCTATCCCAAAAAGTGAAACTTGTGGAAAAATAATTCGGAGATTTTGTATCACGATAATACGTTGTCGACTCATACGTTGTTTTTTGGCCAAATTTCAACCAACAATATTTATGCGCCAGGTTCCCTAGATATGGTCCAGTGTGCCTTTTTTAATTTCGCAAACTTAAATTACCATTATGAGGAAAACGAGACCGTATATGCCACAATAAAGAATTGGCCGAAAAAATTGAAGATCTAACTTCCAAAGTACTGCAACTAGTAGATAAAACATAGATTGTAAACAGTATTCTTTTCTTCCTTCCTTCTTATTTCATTTCGCATATTGTATTTTTGATGTGAGTTACACAACCTCTAAAATAAATTTAATATGCAAATAATCTCTGCCCGTTTAAAAAAAAACTGAACATTCGTCAACTTTCAGCAGCCCTAAAAAAACTGACTGGCATTTTTATAAAGCCGTAACTACGGCCACATACCATTTTTAGAGATTAATTTTCAGGGCTCAGTCGTCGATTAATAAACCTAAAGCTATTAATATTGAACAGGTAATTATTATCACGTATAAAAAAACTGTTTTATGTGGAAGTGCAACATGAATGGTGTTTTTTATGCAAAAGCAAAAACTTGCGATGTTTATTATACGATTGTTCTATTAGCAAAATGAGTTTTAATGAAAATGGATTAAGCTAAAAGTAGCCGTTAATAAGCTTTACCTATAGAATACATACATTTTAGAGAGAGCTTTCGATTTGAAAGAATAAAAGAAAGTATTAATTATCAAAAAAATTATTTTAAAAATCTAATGAATCCAGTTGAATTAAAATATATTAATAAAAGGTTTTTTTATTCGCTACTCCAGAAACATATTTTTTTTTCAAAAAACAACCTTTGGAAAAAACTGATTACGTAAAAAACAGTATATAGGTATGTTGACGATTTTTTTTGAAATTGTTTAAAACCATGCATAAGTATTTAATATATCCTAAAATATTTAATCTTTTTTTAATACAACTAACACTTTAAAAACCATATTTTTTAAATTTCATTTTAAATATTTTTTCAAAAAACCAGCACTTCTGATACGGTTCTAGTGTTGTGCGGTGCCTCCGTGTACAAGTACTACAATTAAAACACCTTATTTATTCACGTTCCATATTCGGAAAATAATAGGAAAATGTGGCTCCAGCTAGCCCGCAGGGAACCGGCACTTATGCCTACACGATGCAAAATGTATTTTTGTGAATATATATATATATATATATATATATATATATATATATATATATATATATATATATATATAAAACATTAGTTTATAACGTTCTACGCCCTCTTCTGATTTCCAGTCTCCATTGATCTCGGTTTGTCCATAGGTTTTCATGCATTCCTCTTGTTCTTATATCTTTATCCACTCCTTCTCTCCAACTTAGTCTGGGTCTACCTCTCTTTCTTCGTCCCTGTGGTGTCCAATGTAAAACTTTTTTGGAAGTCTAGTATCGTCCATTCGTTGAACATGTCCGTACCATCTAAGTTGGTTGATTTTAATATCTTTTGTTATCTTGTGCTTAACGCCCATAATTTCTTGGATTCTTTCATTTCTGACTCTATCCATTCTGAATTTTCCAGCCGCTCTTCTCCAATAATCCATTTCTGTAGCTTCCAGTGTTCTTAGAGTTCTTTCTTTCAATGGCCATACTTCACTTCCATAGGTAACAATGCTTTTAACAATACTATTAAAGATTTTGTGTTTGTTTTCTTTGGATATTGTTTTATCCCACAATATGCTGTTCAACTGTCTAATAGCTTGTCATCCCTGGTTGTTTCTATGCTTGATTTCTTCGTCAAGTTTGCCGTCGTTGGTTATATGCATTCCGAGATACTTGTATTTCTCACAGTGATTTATTTCCTGCTTTTGTTGCTGTCCCCCAATACACATGTATTCCGTTTTTTTGATGTTAACTTCTAGCCCCCACTCTTGATATTCTTCTATTAGCTTACGAGCCATGTATTCTAGATCTTCGTAGTGTTGTGTCAGAACTATTTGGTCGTCTGCGAAACACAATGTGTATAGTATGGAATCGTTCAGTGGAATGCCCATATTTTCGCACTTCCTTTTCCATGTTTTTAACGCTTGTTCCAAGTAGACTTTAAACAAGGTTGGAGACAAACAACATCCCTGCTTGAGCCCTTTGCTAACCGTGAATCCTTTTGAAATAATATGCCCTTTCTTTATTTTGCTTGTATTATTTGAATAGAGCTCTTGAACAGCCTTGATAAGTATTATATTTATATTTGTTTTTTCTAGGGCTTCCCAGAGATTTTGTTGTGGGACGCTGTCATAGGTTTTTTTTGAGATCCACGTAGAGCAGGTGTATTTCTTGGTTCCGTGCTGATTTTTTTTCAATGAGCTGTTATTGTAAAGAGATGGTCAACAGTAGATCTACCTGCTCTAAATCCAGCCTGTTCTTCGGCCTCCATATCTGAGTATTCGGTCTCATTCATTATCGGTTGCAGAAATAACAATTCTTAGTATATTACTTATACTGAGGTCTTCGTATTTCTAAATTAAGCAAAACAGAAGTTACCGTTTGTTACGAAGAAACTAGTCACCGTAAAACAATCAATTCTCGGCAAATTCAAACTATTTGCCTTAATAAATCCACTTTCCATAATGGGGAAACTTTTTAGAATCGTTTTCAAGGGAGTAGTAAGCAAATTTTGAATAAATTGCATAGAAATCACTATAAAATAATGTTAACCACACAGTGTAGCCTTTGACAGCGATGATGTTTGCAAACAAGTTTGTATGTATTTTGATTGGTCGTCGTCACGTGACTTGATCATTTAATTACATTTTGATTAATAAATAAAAATTAAATCTATTAAAAAATATTGAGTTTTTTAGGATTTCTATTATGGAAACTACCATTTTGTGGCAAAATTATATTTTTATTTGAGTCAACATCCCTATTGTAGATTGTGAGCGGGCCGTTAAGGCTTTTCTTGCTCCTTCCACCTATAAGATCTTTTGCCTATTATCTTAATCTAATATAAGTTCGTAATATCTACTTTCCAAGAAGTCTATTTTTTCATGGAAGTAAGTGTTTTATTTCTTCTTGCTTTAAAGTGATGCCTCTCAGAAACGAAAAATTTTGTCCGCAGCTTTGTGTTTTTAAGATCTCAGAGGGTAGTGTTCTGTGAAAAAAATCGTTAGTTCTGAAATATTCCTTTTTGGGAGATCGAGAAAGATTCCTGCATTTTTTGATGATGGATGTATACATTTCTTTGCTTGTCCGAGATCTGGCGTATTCTTCCCCTTTAATTTTATCTGATTTTGTTCCCAACTTTTGAGCTGCTCAATTCTGAAGCTTCTTGGTAATCCACAGAAAGGTTCCGGATCGAGAAAATGAGTCTTACCCCTTCTTTTGCGAGGCTGTCCGCTTCCTCATTTCTTTTAATTCCATTAAACCCTGGCGCTCATATCAGGGTTACCCTGATTTTCTTGCCGATGGCTTTAAGGCTTGCATACAAGCTAAAGTTTACTTAGAACAATATGTGTATTTTAGCGTGCTCGGTGTTTCTCTTCAGTGCTGGAAGTCTGCGTTTGAAAGCCCCTTTAGGACGCTTGCGATTTTCCTTTCACAGTTTAAACGGACTGAAATATTATTCCTATTAGTGCAGATTTGACCTTGGGTAACAAATTAAAGTCACATGGTGCAAAGTCAGGTGAATAAGGCAGATAGTCTAATACTGGCAATTTGTATTTGTCCAGAAACCCTTCGACAGACAATGAAGAATGAGGCGGTGCGTTATCTTGATGGAGAACCCATGACTTGTTCTTCCACAATTCTGGTCGTTTCTTATTCTTTTATGGAGTCGAGCAAGAACTTCAAGGTAGTAATATAGATTAATTGTTAGATCTTCAGGAACTCAGTGAAGGGATACAATCCTATGAATATCGAAAAAACAACCATCATCGTTTTGAATTTTTATTTGCTCATTTGAGTTTTTTTAGCTTTCGGTGAAGTTGAGTTCTTCCAGTGCATGGATTGACACTTAGTTTCAGGATCATAAGTCAGAAACCAAGATTCGTTACATGCTATCACTTTTTGCAACAAGTTTGAAACTTTTTTAATGGCATTTAAAGAGTCAGTATGAACATTTTTGTGTGATTCTTTTTGTTCAATTAGGGCACCATTTCCGCACACACACATGTCAGAATTGTTGTGTAAAATTTACCTAACGTATTCCTTGTTAATCCCTACGGCTTCAAGAATTGCATGAATTAACCAATTAACCAACGATCAGATCGAATCAAACAACCGATTTTTTAAAGATTTTTATCTGATTTTGATGTGGAAGGACGCCTTGGGAGTGAATCGTTTTCAACGTCCTCTCGGCCATCTCGAAAACGCTTAAACTATTAAAATCATTCATTGTCATACAGTTTTTTTTCATAAAAGATAAGTTTCAGTAGCAGTTTCCCCAAATTTCATGTGAAATTTCAATTCGTTGTTCTACTATTACAATGATCATTTTTTCGGTAAAACAAAAAACAGCTCTTTACAATTGAAGGCTACGGCCAAACTGATTTGTCTACAGACACGGGAGGCGCCGCATTCGAAAGAGAAGGCTACACGTTACGCAGCTGTCGGGAGTTCGCCTATGGCGTATGCATACTTCTTCTGCAGAAGCATAAGTCTCGTTATTCTACATCCACATCTCGTAGACATAAGGTCTGTCGGTTTCGACATGGATTTCGTTCGAATTGTTTTCAGAATCTTCAAATATCCCCAGATTTAAATTTTCCTATTTGGAATTACTTAAGGGCATTTGTTACTGTAACTAAAGGCGTGTTTAAAAGAGGAGTGTAGAAAATATCTGTAGAATATTGCGAAAAATTAATTCGATCTATGTCAAATAGAACCAAGGAATGTTTTATTATTACTAATAAAGAATTACGAACAAAGTATTGACATGGCTGTATTGTTAAATTAAAGTTGTCTTTGTATAACTGTACGAGTCTTATTTTGATGTTGAAAACGTAGTTTTGCTAATTTGTGTGTGTATCGTTGTATATACTTTTATTTATTCGTTAATGTCATTGGTTTTAATTATACAAGATTTAATATTTTAGATGTGTTTTTGTAAGTATTTAATTTAAAAATAAATATTGGCAATGTACGAGTTTCATTTTGACTGACTATATTTTGGAAAGATATAAATATGACTAGATCTATAACAGTTAGTGGTGTGATCTTGAGAGTATTTATTTATTTTTTCAAATTTTTTACAAAGGTTGTTTTTGTATGAAAGTCATCATTCATTTCTAGAATGAATATATTATTTCATCTTGTTTTAACCGGCAAAATTCATACAAATTTATATTATTTTAATTTTATTTGATTCAATGGTCAAAAATCAGAAAAATTTTATCAGATATACTAAATTACCCAATTTCTTTATTCTGTTAATATTTTGATTACAAGGTTAAAATAAATATTTTGAAAGTATAAACATCTTAAAATACTGAATCGTTAAAAATATTTCGATTGTGTCTTTTCACACACAAGTACTGGAAGACAAAATAACAAGTTAAAATAAGAAACTATAAATAGATATTTAATCCTACCTTTTTCTTGTTTCCGTCTTTTTCTTTTATTACATATTTTAACAGCACATACAGACAATATTATGGCTACAATAAAGAAGAGAAATCCTCCTACGACTCCAGCAGTTATAGCCTGAAAAGGAAAATATTATAAATAAACAATTATAGCAAATTAATCGAATATATATATATATATATATATATATATATATATATATATATATATATATATATATATATATATATATATACAGGGTGTCCAAGATAAGGATCCTAACCATGGGGATCTCGGAAACAGTTGGAGATACGAGGTCGGTTAAATTAGAGAAAAGTTGCGCAATTTAGTGCTAAATTAAATGCAATTTAAAAATTTTAAAAATTCAAAATACTTCCGGAGATTTCCGGAAAAAACCGAATTTTGGCAAAATAATTTTTAATTTTTGTAGGCTTTATTTAAAGAGATATCAAAAAATAAAAGGTAGATTCTTCTTGCCACTTTTTATTTTTTATAATTTGGTCTAAACAAAATTTAAATCCGACGTTTCGTTTCTGAGATACCATCATGAACTTTCATTTTTTATATGGAACAAAAAAAAGTATCACATGTATTTGATAGCATTTTTTATTACAAATTCAACGGTGTATCACACTTGCATATCAAGTGTGTAGTTCATTGGCTTTTATAAAACTGATATACCTTTCTCTCTCGCTCTCATGGAGCTCTTATGGAAAGTACTTGAACTACGTATTCGATATGCAAGGGTGACACATCGTTGAATTTGTAATAAAAAATGCTATCAAATACATGGGATACTTTTTTTTGTTCCATATAAAAAATGAAAGTTCATGATGGTATCTCAGAAACGAAACGTCGGATTTAAATTTTGTTTAGACCATATTATAAAAAATAAAAAGTGGCAATGAGAATATACCTTTTATTTTCTGATATCTCTTTAAATAAAGCCTGCAAAAATTAAAAACGATTTTGCCAAATTTCGTTTTTTTCCGGAAATCTCCGGAAGTGTTTGAAATTTTCAAATTTTTTTAACTGCGTTTAATTTAGCACTAAATTGCGCAACTTTTCTCTAATTTAACCGACCTCGTATCTCCAACTGTTTCCGAGATCCCCATGCTTAGGATCCTTATCTTGGACACCCTGTATATACCTTTGACTAACAATCCATAAATGGCTTTCAAAAATTTTTTCGGTTGGTACCAATTACGTAATATTTCACTTTAAGACGAAAGTGTTTTTTTATGGGTTTAAAATTTATTAATTTTAACTTAAGGCCTATCACATAGCACATAGTAAGGGCCACGTGAAAGTTAAGCCAATGAGAAGTTCTTTTCAATTGCTTCATTCCTCACGATTATAAAATTTAATTCTCTGTTTAAAAACTTCAATATCTTCGTCTACCATTGAACAGACTTACTTGAACTTGCTTAAAATCTGTTTGCTTACCTTATGCTTAACTCTTGCAGGCACTGAAAATTTAACCTCTTCACTCCCCTCATACCCCTGGGCCGAGTGGGCGAAGATACGAAAATAATACGTTCTTCCACCTACTAGATTTTTAACTGCAAAAAAAGGAAAATGTAATTAAAGCTTCGTCCTTTTTCAACTAACGATTGCATTGCATAGATAAATGTCTATTTAACACTCTGATTTCATATTATATTTTAGGGTTTTATCTATCTTTTACAGTTTTTTAGTAATTTAGCATTTCAAATTTTAGACAACTTATTTTGAAAAAGTAGGTTTCAGCAGGTAGCTCAAGTACAGCTTTTATGGAAATCCTCGTAAAACCTCCAGAGAGGTCTATTTATCCTAGAATTTTCTTCAAACAGTCTCTATAAGCTACTAGCTTTTTGATATTTAAGTCATAATAAATTAAAAACAAAAAAAAATATTTATAGTTAACAATAATAATAACAAAAAGGTGACAAGAAATAAAAATGAAAATAAATATAAATAATAAAACAAATATACAAACAATCCAACCGAACAATACACAGGTGTAATAATCAAAACAAAAGGCAAAAAAGATGCTAGTACGTTAAAAATCAGTAAGATATTAAAAAAATAGTAGATTTAAAAAAAAACCTTCCATCCAATATATTTTTCTATATTAGAAATATAATTTTTTAAATATTAAACATGCTTAACATTACTATAAAACTTATAATCTTATAGCACGTATTCAAAATACCAAAACGCTCCAAAGCGTCACGGTCATCGTCAGAGGATTGAAATTATGTCAACGGAGGCAAATGCTGCTATACTTATTACATAAATCCAACATAAAACTAGTGCTAGCAATGTTTCATAAACACAATTACTTCTTAGTCTCTTAATACTTAGGCTTACGTTAATCTGTAAGTTTTACCTAAATAATGTGTATCTTCAGGCCTTATCTGAGCCTTATTCATTGTCTTCCAAGGCCCGTCAGTCCTGTATTTGATCACATAATGGTGGATGAGCATTGACCTCTCAATGGGAGGCATCCAAGTTATTAAAAAACCATGGTCCACTTCAGTTACCGTTAGATTCCTAGGCGAGCCAGGTTTTGGTACTAAAATTAATTTGATTAGTATAAAAGCATCATAAAAAATCAGGTTTCTCAGTGCAAAACTCATTTTTGAAATTAGTAAAAGACTAAAGAAAACTGCATTTATGTATACATAAGTTCTTGACATCAGTATATTTTTAAGGAGCATGCAACAATTTTATATTAAAAGTCACATGTGTTTATTTTACTGTGTATAGATTTCTATCCATTATATTTCAGGAACTGGCAACAATGGCGTTGATTTCAAAGTTTGAAATTTTAGACGGTATAAGTACTCAGAAAGTTTTAACATATGGATGCTATTTGTATTGTTTACAATAATTACGTTTTATCTTAGTCAAAAAATAGTATATTCGTTCGATTATTTTTCATAAATTTCAACGTGACTTATGTCAACATACTTAATTCTTTATGATGAAGTACCTACAAAAGCTTCGTGTAACTGGTTTAGTGAATTTAATCATGATCGACGTTCGCTTACAAACGAGTAGCGTGAAGGTCGTTAAAAATTACTTGCGGTAAAAAAAAAACATCGATGTTGTGCGTGAACTGATAATGCATGGTGTGTGCGTGAATATATGACGAAGCTACGTACGCGTTGGATCCTGCTTAATTTTATATTTGCTAAAAAAAGGTTCGTGTCGATTGGTACAAGGAAATGCTCAAAAAATACGATCGCAATGCTTCAAAAACATTTTTAAGATGGTGACAGGTAACGAGTCTTGGATTTATTCATATGAGCCAGCAGTCGACTGTATTGATGAGCCGAAACCAACAAAAGTGACTCACGCACAAAACATTTCGAATCAAATGGTCGCCTATTTGTTCGGAAAAACTAGCCATGACAACAATGCCTTAAAACGATGAGTGCTGAATGGTATACAACCATTGCTTTGACGGAAGTCTTCGATAAATTGAAGAAAACAAACCGAGGAAGTTTTCGGAGTATCCTGAGATCATGTCAGGTGTACTACAAGGGCTAATTCTCTTTTTGTTGTATATTAACGATTTTTCCCTTTGTCAACCTCTGTCCATCCATTCCTGGATGTAGGTCCCTTTCAATTGTTTTCACCTTTCTCTATTCTTCGCCAATCTCATCCACTGTTTGCCCGCCACTGTCCTTATGTCATTTACCCATCTTTTTGGAGATCTTCCCGTACTTCTTGTTGTCTCCCTCGGTCTCCATTCCAGGATTCTTCGTGTCCATCTGTTGTCCTCATATCGGGCTATGTGACCAGCCCATCGCCACTTCATCTTTGCAACCTCCTCCACGATGTCCTTAACTTTCGTTTTGCGTCTTATCTCGGTGTTTCTAATCCTGTCTCTTAATGATATTCCAAGCATGTTTCTTTCCATCGCTCTTTGGACTGTTTCTAATTTTTTTGCGGACCTTTTAGTGAGGGACATGGTCTCTAATCCATACGTACACATCAGTAATATGCATGTGTCGTATACTTTTCTTTTTAAATTTATGGGAATTGAATTATTTTTCAGGATGTATGCAAGTTTACCGAAAGCGGCCCATGTCAGCTGCGTTCTTCTTTTTATTTCAGCATCCTGGTTTGATTTCCCTAGTCTGATGTCATGAACCAAGTATACATAGTGTTCGACGTTTTCTATCCTCTGGTTCTCTATTGTTATGTTTGCCTGTTCGTGGCTCATTATTTTTGTTTTGTTGTAGTTCATTTTAAGGCCTACAGATGCGGATACGTCATTTAGCTGTTGTAGCATTTCGTTCAATTCTTGGAGATTACTTGCTATTAAGATTATGTCATCAGCAAATCTGAGATGGTTCAAGTATATTCCGTCGATGTTTATACCTTTGATGTCCCATTTAAGTTCCTTAAAAATGTCCTCTAGGACTAGGGTGAACAGTTTTGGCGAGATAGTGTCCCCTTGTCTCACTCCCCTTTGTAGTTTTATATATAACGATCTAGTTATGATGAATATAAGGTGAGGATTCGCACTATTTGCAGATGATTTTGCTAAGATACGCGAATGATGTGATTCAAACTTTTTATTCATAAACATGAGAAAAATCAAGCTTCCCGTTTTCTGGTGTTAAGTGCCTCAGGTTGCAATGGGGGATAAATATATAGATAGTGAGCAACAATTTCAATTTTTGGGAATTATTATTGATAGTGAGCTATGGTTTGAGGGTCACATCATTGCTCTCGGGAGAAAGGTAGCCTCTGTGTGTTATACTGTAAGAGTTGTGGCTGATGGCTTAGGTGATGTTATACCGGCCAGTTTTGCAAAGAAAATTTAACCAGTAATGTTAAATAACCTCAAAAAACGCAAAAATGGTGCGCTTTAGGTTAAAATATCTTGAAATCCTCACGAGATTGCCAAATATGATGGTTATATTCGGATTGAGCGCTACAAAACCTTCGAAAAACTGCAGTTTAGTTTCTGGTTCTGGAGATAGATCCAAGTGTAATTAATCATGTTATTCAGTTTCTTCCCAAATCCTACTATAGGTGGTAAATATTTTTGATTCAGACCGCCAAGTAATTACTATGTAAAATTTAAAAATTCTTCTTTTATTATTTTGTAATAATCATTGATTTTAAGGGAAGATAAGTGTATATTTAGTTCAGAACGTACAAAAAAAACATCTTCCCATACTTTACTTATAATGCATATAATTCGGATATGAGAAAAAAACTAAGGATGGATTTTATGCAGTTTTGCTTAGTTTTTTAATATTTCCAAATATTTTAGAAATATATGAACAAATTTCAGTTCACTAGAACCAAAATTTGAAAGCAAAATCATGCAAAAAAATAAATAAATCTCTTATCTTTTAGAAAATAAAAATCGGTTTTGAAATAACATACTATACTAGGATGCGATATTTTGATGAATCATATAAGTTTGTATTTTAGATTATTTAAGACGGTTTTTCTGTTAGTGTAAAGGTGAGCGTCAACCTGTCAGAAGACACAGACGCGACAACAGTGGTGTGAGAATACGTATTAAAATAACCGCACCATTTTAATAGTAAATTAATACATATTAATCCGAATCCACACAGAATACGTAACTCGGAATATGATGGGCTTGGATTCATAAAAATAAAAAGAAATATAACGTCAAAATATGAATATCTTTGTTACGTGTGCAGTAACCACGAACTTGACATATAAAACTGGACTGATCATGCATAATACCTCCCCTTATAATAAAAATGACGCCATCATGCCATTACGTGCAAATAATTGTCTTGGCAACAATGAATTCCCTAAGTTTTTATTATATTGGCGAAAGTGTATTTTTGATATTGATTGAATACTTTTCATTTTGACAATAATTTATTTTTGATTTTGCTGTTTTATGGATTTTATCACATTTTATGTAACGTTTTACTGAAAATTTCAAACAGGAACGTGAACTTTAAGAATTTTTTGGTATTTTAAAAAATGTGATTCTTCATCGTAAGACGTGCAAATACCTTATCTGGTAAATTGGAATTTATTTAATTGGTAAGTTATAAAGCATTCAATAATAATTATATAAAATTTTACTTTAGAATCAAATTGTAAATCTAAGGATAACAAGTTTAATCTTATGGATATGATGTATGATAATTTTTAAATGCTATCAATATTTTAGTTTTCTAAGAGAAAAGAATCTTCAAATTCAAGGGCTGGAGCAAATTGGTCATGATTATAATTCTTTTATACACTAGATGAGTAACTCGGGTCAGAGCATTTTTCTGGAAATTGTTTTATACAAGAAGACGAACAAAAGGTTTGTGCTGTGCTTCTCACAAATAAACTGCCTGACAAAAACTATGAAGCACTGTTTGATGTAAACATCTTGAAGCAACTAAACTTGGACTTAATAACATACACTGGCTTTACAGAAAAAAGTCCTGAATTAGGTGTGTGTTAACCAACAACAATATCGTTTTACCATAAAGTTAATGTTCCACTGACATATAAAGCTGAACATCGAAATTGGTATGGTGTTAAAATTTAAAATGATTATACGTTTAAAAACCAATATCCCATATTAAAATAGGAATAAATGATTGCAAATAATGTGAAATTTTTCAATATTATTAAGCATGTTTGGAAATTACATAAATTTTACTTTTATGTATTTGTTTTGTCTAAAAATAATATAATAACCTTTTGTGTGAATATGTTATTAATTAATAAAACAAAAATTCTTGATTTTAGCTCAGATAAGAAATTTGTGTCATGAAAATCCTTTGTCAAAGTAGTGCGAAGCTGCGATTGATTACCATTTCAAAAATTCAACTCTAGGAAAGGTCAATTCCAGATCCTTAAACACTTAAGTAAATGGAAAGTTTGACCTAGTAAAAATTAAAAGTTGCTAGTAAATCTTTATGTATATATTTAGATTAAAAATGACTGTATTAATGTAAGAATTCTCTTGTATTTACAAGCTTTTTTATATTTAAAGTGTCATAATAAATATTGTTTTGTTTACAATTAAATATAAACTGCTTTAACACTGTCCCCTTTAGACTTTATTTTTTTTTTTATAAAAATGGTTTAGTATATAATGTTACTTTATTTCTTTTAAATTAAAGCTCCGTTTTTATGAAGGAAATGTCAACATTAATATGAATGTTGTTAACTCTATATAAATACCTAACATATCAGTTCCCTAAAAGCATCGACGAGAAAATAATTTTAACAAAGACCTAATCGAAGCTATTTTTAAATGATGAAACTATCTTACTTTACAATAGATTATGTGGACATTTCGATACCTTACATTAAACAATATACTATATTAATTCATGATATAAAATTTTTAAAAATAAATGCCTTAATAGTTTTTCGTTAACTTCTTATACTCTACGTCCGAATAAGGATGTTTCTAAAACAGATGTTTCAAAAAAAAAAAATTAGTTTCGATTTGTTTTTGGCGCATATTTCACATTTTAGCTATTTTGCTAAATAACAGTTTTATAAAAAATAAAATATGTTAACAGTCATAGTAAAAGCATTTTCATTTATTTATAAGAACTGACATTTCATGCCTGTTATCTAAAAATAATAAAATTGTTACATATTTACGCTGTTCCAAAGAAGTTAAAAAAATTTGCTTTATTGGAGTTGCTTTACACAGATTCAGTCTGTATTAACACATAAGTATATCACTGTCCTAAAAGAGATAAGGAAAGAGAATATCAAAAAATATGCTTACAGAATCGGAGCTCTGGTCTTTTTTATTGAATATACTCGATTAACCTGTTAAGTAAACCAAGGAAGAGCGATTTATTATTTTAGATATAGTATAGAAAGAGATAGTTATTGTCTAAACCTGTTAGTTAGAATAATAGAATTGACATTCATACACGACACATTCACGTCAATATAAGAAACTAGCAGGAAATTCAATGTTGCCATACAAATCATTGCACCTAATGGCGACCAATAAGGGGGGGTCAAAAATTATTTTCACGAGCAGTCCAGTTTTATATGTCATGTTCGTGGCAGTAACGCATAAGCGTGTCGCTGCCTTTAAAGCTACAAGAAAACCAATGACAGATGTTACGGAAGAGGTCGGTTTCATTCGTATTAGTTCTTACTGTTTCGCCAACCTTCCACAATCCGTATTCGGCATTTTTCGTCACGCATCCATATCAATCTGTATAAGCAGACAGAGTACTTGTTACCACTGTATTGGGGATGGAAATGCAGCAAATCGAGAAGTGATGCGAAATCTGAATCATTCGAATATCAAAATCATATGAATATTTACAACATAACGCAACAAAGCCGTTCAGTAACTTTCATGCCTTTTAAATTAGGTCGCGCATATTACTGCGACACGATACGATCAGTTTAATTGTTTCCGCGTCGCGTCTGTTTCTTGTCTCTGTCTGACAGATGGGCGCTCGACCTAAAGAGAGAAATGAAACATTTTATTAAAAATTGAAAATAATGGGTTGGAAAACTCCATAGTTTTCTTTTACCTTTTGATGAAAAGTTTAAAGTTCTATTCCTAAATATAAAACGATATATTCTTCACTAACCCATGCAAACAAAACTTTATAAAAAAACATAAAAAATTATTTATGTCCATGAACATGCAAATGTATTTTTATGAAATTTTATGTTTTTAATTTACGTCAAGAATGTATATTTTATATATCAAGAGCTAGATTATGAAAAGTTCAATATAACAAAAATATACTATACAGTACGGAAGAATGTGCAACATATAGGCAAATTTTTTATTTCTTCTGGTTTTTGTTTAATTAGAAACTAAAAAATAACTTAAAATGTTTGATATATCTCATTTGTTTCAATCCGCAAATATCATTTAAAAATATCAAACGTCCAAAATTGTCATTATTTGCCCAAATATATACCAGTGGTATAGGAAAAAATTATATTTCTATGGATATTGTAAATCCAAAGTTTGGTACAAGAATTTTAACTTTTAATTTTTCGCATATTTTTCCAATTAAAACGTCCTCTTAATTCACTAACATCGTCTAACTTTAAAATCGGTCTTAACTGAAGGAAATTTTAATTGCCTAGTGCGACAATACATTACTTTATTATTACTTTTATTTATTATATTGTTATCATTAATTCAATCAAGTTTTGAATGTTAAAAATGTGATGATAAAAAATCATTTTCTGTTATTACCTAATCAGAAAATGGAGAATTTTATTTATTGTCGAGAGATAACTACTATTCCTCATAACGATTTTAAGGCTTGATCTTTTAGGTCAATCAATAACGAAAAAAATAATTGATTTTCTAGTAAAAAAAAACTATTAGGATACTGACTGTGCCATCACACTAAAAACAATTCGAAGTGATATTTTATTAAGTTTTCTACTCTCTACTACGATTAATTAATTTGTAACAAACGATTAAGGCAAAAATTGTGTTTTCTTTTCGACTTTTTGCTTATATTGCTTTCAAAACTAATAAAGCAATTTCGAAAGTATAAACAGATTAATTATAGAAAATAAAAATACTTAATACGATCATTTGTAACGGGGAAAAACAGGAAAAACCGGACCTCCGCGAAATAATAGGGCCAAAAGGTTGCTCGTCATACAAGTTTTCCGTATTGTATTAGATAGTATTGCGAAAATTTTATTTTTATTCGATAACTTCATTGTCGTAGAATAAAAAAAATGTTAAATTTATAAGTATTTCGATAAAATTTTAGCACATGCCGTTATCAATTCATCTGCAGGAAGAATCAGAAGCTTAATTTTTTTCGGGAATAAAAGATCATCTTCTAGAACAAAGCCAAATAAAAATTAAACAATGAATCTGGATAAATAAAACGTCAAATACCCTCAGAATATACAAACTACTGTACATTACGTTCTGCAACAGTATACATCGACTCAGGTTGAAACAAATGAATACTTAAAATAAACATAACATAATCTGCTTTAAAGCGCGCGTAAATGATAGATATACTTGAAACACAGCAATGATATGATACTAATTTATTAGTAGTCTAGCCATTTCATTAAATTAATCCTTATGTTTGAAATTTTGCAATGAAGCTTATGAGTGATATTAGTTTCATTTTTATACAAAATAATTAAATGCAACGTATACTTACTGAACGATAAGGATAATTCAGCGTTGTTGCAATGCCATTGTTTCAGAAAATTCTATTGATTTCATTATTTATCAGGAAAACCAATTAACATCGATGTGCATACAAACTTGAAACGATCTACATTCGATCATTGTATAGAATACGATCATCGTTGGTAAAACTACCTATAGAATTAACATTTTTCTATTTTATGACAAACAAGTTATCGAATAAAAATAAGCTTTCTAGGCACCATCTAATGCAATGCAGAAAATTGGTATGAAGAGCTTCCATCTGCCCGCCATACAGGTCAATGCGGGCTTATAGGCGGCCAAAATCTATTTGTTTATAGCCGAAATAAACAACTAGAGTGTTAAGTTTTTAGTATGGCATTCAGTAACGCAACTAAGAGTATGTACCCCCCCCCCAGCAAAATTTTGAATGCGTCCTACTATTTTGCACCCGTCTTGATCCTTCGTATTTTATTATAGCTTGCAGACGATAATTCGAACTTTCAATCACTGTCGAAAATATCAAAAAAAGTTATAGGAGACCAAAAATCGCAAAAAACGCATTTAACATTAATTATCTCAGAAACCAAGGGTCATAGGTAAAAGTTTGTAAAGATTTGTTTTCTTAAAATTACTCAAACAATACGACTCGATAGTTAGTCGAAAATTGTATTTTTTAAAGTTTAAACAATTATTTGTTAATAACAATCTTATGACCACTCTGGTGGACTTCTACCCAAAAAATTCCTGTTCAGGGACTCAAAAATAGAAAAAAAAACTTGAGTAGGTCCATATAAATTAACAGAGCGACTCGGACCCCCTTGACCCCTGCATTAAGTAATTTTTATGTCTTTTATGCGTATCAAAACTAAGCGCTTTCAGATCATTTGTTTTTATAAAATTGCCATTGATGGTCCCATTTTAACTTTAAAAAATATTTCGAGAGTAGAACTATCATTCTACAAGTTTATAATTCAGATAAATTATTATTATTTTACGAAAGACCAGCGCAACAACTTGAAAAATGAATGATTTTAAAAATTTATGTTAGTACTTAAACAACTAAATCGTATGTATTTTTTCCTGTAGAATCAGATTTTGACGTTTATTTTGCAAAAGAAAGTTAATTTTGCAATAATTTGTTTAAATAAATTAATTTTGCTAAACGAAAAGCAAATTTGCAGCCGGATTCACTAACATGGTTTAACTTTAAAACCGTCCTAAATGGAGAGCACTGGACCTAAACTGACAAAAGCAACAATAGGCCAAGCAAGTTTTAAACCCTAAAAATACAAGCATAAGAAAATCATTTTATTTTATTACTGTACCGGCAAAAATTGAGAATTTAATTTAATTTCGGGAAACAACTATTTCTCTGACATATTTCAAGGCTTTATATCTAGGTTATAATCCTTAATATATATATATATATATATATATATATATATATATATATATATATATATATATATATATATATATATGTATATATATAAGCATTTATTTATTGACATATGTAAAATAAGTTATGACAATATCATAAGCAAAACAAAACTAACCGGCTATAAGATTTAAATTTGATGGCAACTAGCCTCAGTTTAACTCTTAAATCTTCTTAGTGAATCTGGCTGTTAAGATTTTTACATGACATTTGCGGATTGAAGCAAATACGACGTGTGAAATATTTTAGGGATATTTTAGTTTTTAATTACACAAAAACAAACTCCAAAAAATCATTGTTTTAAAACTGAAGGAATAAAAATTTTTCAATACGATGAATGTGAAAGCTTTTCCGCGAACACTGTATATGTATATAAATATTTTTAAATCTTAAATAATATGTTCTAGTAAAATGTGCATTATTAATAAAAAAAAAAGGATAGTAAAATAATTCAGAATAGTATAATGCTACTAAATATTCTGTAAAAAAAAATGATAAAAAAAGGGATGAAGTGAACATGCCATCCAATAAAAACATGCCACGTTCTTACCAGATGTTTCGTCGTTTGGGGTAATAAAGGGAGTCGGGGTAATTTGGACGTTACGGGGTAATCCGACATCTTCTTAGGCAAGCAAAAAATATCTTGTTAAAACTAGTTTTTTTTTTAATTTATTATATTTATGAAATATTCTCCATATTAACGAGAAAAAGGCAGTATATTTTTTCCAATAAAAAATAATTATATTTGTTTAAATAATTACATAAAGAAAGCATATCAAACCTTAGGTATATAAGTGCTATAGGTACTTTTGAAAATCAGAAAAAGTTTCTCGTTTCAAAAGAACATTTTTGCAAACAGGGTATCTAGAAACTGCATTAGAAAATTCATTAGTGTCCTAGTCAGATAAATATACAGGGTGCGCCATCTTTTATGTCGGTATGTAAACACTGAATACCATTGACATTTACCAACCGATTGATTTGGTTATACGTGTTTTTGAAACATCAATTCAGTACAATTTTAACCATGAAATCGCTTTACACCGAAACAAGGCGCCGAAATAGTGACAATGTATATTGAAAATAGTCGTTCAGTTGTGTTAACTCAACGTGCATATCGTCGAAAATATCGTGGCCAACAGGCACCGTTTGACAACACTATCCGTCGTTTGGTTTTGAATTTTGTTGAGTACGGGACAGTGGGAGATCGTCAACATATCGTTCATTAACGACTAAAACGTTCCAATGAACTGGTTGAAGTGGTCAGAGAGAGCGTTGCCCAGAACCCAAAAGTGTCGTATCGTCACCGCGCTCAGAATTTGGCGTTAGTGGAACCACTTTTCGGAGCATTTTGAAGGATGATTTGCATTTATTTCCATATAAAGTGCAGCTAACATAAAGAATATTGTCGACAGACCGTCCACGTTGCTTGAAATATGGCCAAACAGTCGCTTGAATGGTTGACACTGAACCTGATTTTTGGAAGCAAATTTTGATGACCGACGAGGCCCATTTTACACTCTATGGCGGCGTTAATAAGCAAAATTGCCGTATTTGGGGGACGGAGAATCCACAAGAGATCCACGAAATGCCATCGTATGATCGAAAAGTGACTGTTTGGGCCGGTGTTTGCGCCAAAACCATCATTGAGCCATTTTTTTTTCAAAGAAAACGAAACAGTCGATGGAAATCAACCAATCCAGTTTCTGCACCGGAAATTCCCTGGACGTCTGATGTCAAAAAGAGGCGACATTGACTAGCCACCCAGATCTTCAGATTTGACCGCTCCGGACCTCTTTTTGTGCCGTTATTTAAAAAGCAAAGTGTATGCCAGCAAGCCTCGAACCATTGAAGAGCTCAAGGCCAACATTCGGGCTGAAATCACCGCATACTACTCGAGATGCTCGAAAAGGCAATGGAAAACGCAGCAAAAAGGTCACATTTTGCTTTGGCCAATAAAGGTGGCCACTTGATCGATGTAGTATTCAAAAACTAGTTCCAATAAATTGTAAAGGACCAAATTTAATAAAAAATGCCTCATATATAGAAATGAGTTTTTTTTTCAAAGTTATTTAATGTTTACATACCGACATAAAAGATGGCGCACCCTGTATGTAATTAGAAAAGCTTGTTATTGATTCCAGACACCCTGTCTACAAAATTTAATATAAATAAACATTTCAATACCTGTTGTGGCCTGTATTTAACTTTTATAGGAATTTTAAACTGAGAAGGACAAACACTGTACTTTTTTATTCCGAAACATAAAAATCTAAGGTAACTGCGCGAATTGAACCCTATACGCGCCGGTGAGAGACCGCACACTCAACCACCACATCAACGCTACCCAAATATATAATGTACACTTTTTATATTTTAATAGAGATAAATATGCTTTAAATAACAATATATACAACGGGTTACACGATACCTAAAATAAATTTAAAAAAGAGCACTTAAAATCTCATTCTTATCTGTAAAATGATCTAAAACCTTTTAGCATAAAATGGCTTCATTTTTCTCACATAAATCCCCGTTTTCATATTTAAATTTTAAATTTCAAAATGCATTTTAAAAAGTCTTTCTTGTTGCAATTTCCACAGACCCTCACGTTATGACACGAGGGAAATCTTTTATCTAAAATACTACGAAACACAGGGTATAATAAACTTGAGAATAAATGTATTTTCTTAAATATCTACTTTAACATCAAAAACCCTTAATATCCCATTTTCGAGAAAATTAATCGTTTAAGAGATGTGAGTCTATATATTAAAATATACAAAATAAAAGATAATTTTGAAAATAATTACAAAATAAATATTAATAAAACGTTATGTTATAGTTTCTTAAAATAAGGAATATGCTTATTTTACTTTACCTTAATGTTAGTCAAAAATGTTGACCCCCCCTCCCCTATAAGGTCTTTTTTTTTATAAGGCTTTGAAATATTTATTTACATTTATTAAATCTAAAATAACCTTTAATGTTAATTAAATATAAAATATTAATGTAAATAAGGCAGTATGCATATTCTTGCAATACCTTTGTTATACAGGGTGGAAACTTTAACTCGAATAAATTCGGAAACAAAAAGACAAACCATTTTTTTAGAAAAATCCAAAAATACATTAGTTTCTGATGTATTTTTATGAATAGCAATAAATAATATGGAACACCGTATCTTGTAGTACCGCATTCGTCATTAAAAAACGTATTTAACGTCCATTTTAGTTTTGGGACACATCATTAAGTGTAAAAAATTAAAAATTCAATTTATTATCGTTATTTTTTTTTTATTAACAATCGACTCCTTGTAAAGTTGCTGAATCCGATTCCACAATGTTACCTGCTGATGTACATAATCTTCTTCTATTAATAACATGTCTTTGTCAAACGTGCAAACAAAATGAAAAAAGTAACAGATATAAAACTTTAAAATCACTGAATTTCCTAGGAAACTTAAGAACAACCCCAATCGTTCTAGCCTTACATTAATCTTAGAAAGTTTAACAGTACTCTGCAAGCTACTATGTTCTACCAAAATTAAGAAGTACTTGACCGCAACGACATCGTAAATTCATTTTCGGACTTATTTAAAGAGTCCTTTATCTATGGTCTTTACTCCTTATAAGCCTGCGTTTAGTCATAACTGCAGTTTTTGTTTTATTTTGGTATCTAAAATAAGACCTGAAGACGTTGAAAGGGCAAGTAAAGAGTTGAAGACCAAATTCACAACTGACCTACATCTCACTTCTTCATATGTTGTCAGGCACTGTGCTTGGACATTTGCCTGTAAATTTTAATTTATGCAACTAATTTTTCCAGACCTGTGGAAAGAATCAAAAATCTGTCCGGTGTTCAGAAAGGATCATAGAGTCAGAATTGAAAATTATCATCTCATGGCGATAATTTGCAAATGAACTTGAGCAAGTCCTTCAGAAACAACTATCCTTCTTCATGTCGCTTTTTAAGATGGACTAGCAGCATGGTTTTACTTCTGGCAAGTCAACTGTAATCACCCTTTACAGTATTGTGCAGTATGTCTCGGAACGTATTGATCCTTGCACTTAGATCAGTGTCATTTATACAGAATTTTCCAAAGCGCTTATTCGATTTTGATTTTAATATCCATCTTCACTGATCTTTTGGGAGCTACCTATTGAGTAGCTATCAATATGTGGACTACCGTCATCATAGGTCGAATAATTGAATAATTTTGTAGTTATGGCAGGTGTTCCTCAGGGGTTCATTAGGGGCCCCCTTATATTTTAATGATTTTATTAATTTTGTCCCATGTGGGATGAAAGAAAAATTTTTTGCTTTATGCAGACGATTCAAAGATTTCTTGTGACAGACGGAGCCTTGGCGAATGCTTGAATCTTGAACTTAATCTCGTGAAACTAAATGGCTTGGTGTCTAAAGATTAAACTACCTCTAAACGTAGCTAACTGTAATGTTATGTCGTTCTCAAGAAGTAAAATTCTCATGCTGCAAGATTATGAGGTCAACGGTGTTTTTCTAAGAGGGGTTGATAATTGTAGACCTGGAAGTCACATTGGAATGTAGGCTCAAATCTGTCTATTATATTAATGAACGGAGTTTCTGGTAAGATCTAGTCAAAAGTCTAAGTCATTTCAAAGCATAAGCACATTAAATTATTCTCTCATATGAAGTAAATTAGAATATGCCTCAGCAATCTGGCATCTATAACACCATGCACTCTCTGAAAAATTAAAGAAAATTCAGTATCGTTCCTTAAGATTCTATAAAATTGATGGGATCTGTCCACAGGGTACTACTCTTCGGGAAAGCCTATTGGCAAGATTTAATTTCAGTACTCTTGTATAAACTGATTAATAACAAGATTTTGGCATTTGATCTGCTAGCGAGAGTTCATGACGTTCAATTTTCTTAAAAATATATTGTGCGTTAAATTTTCCTTTTCATTGTTTTTAAAATGAGATAAGTGTGATATTCACAAAAATACATCAGAAAAGTACCGAAATAAAACGTAAACTGGTTTTTGGTCGTCTATAGATGTTGTTCTTTCTTAAATCAAATTATAAGTTTTTTAACAATACATAATAAACAATATTATTAATTAATATTATTTTCATTTAAGATAATTCTTTTTGGAAAAGTTACTTAAAATTACTTCCACAATAAAAAATTAAAATGTCAGAGACAAATTTATATCACGGTAAGTTATAAAACAAATCTCGAAAACGCACAAGCGATAGCTTTACAACGTTTGTAACGAAAACTCTATAACGAAAATTTTGGTTTTTCCCTTTATTTTTAATTTATTAATATTACAATTTTTTTTGAATATTAGCTGAGAACAAAAATAAACTCATATTCTACTAATATTTCAAGAAAAAAATATAACTATAAAAATAATCTTTTAAAAAGGAGACCAATATAAATTAAAATAAAATTATCCTTACCCAAAGTCTTAATGGTAAATATTTTACTCATCATACCATCTCCCAAGGCATTTTTTCCTACAACCTGAAATTCATAATTGGTACCAGGTGCTAGTCTATTAATGGTAACTTGGGTACTTCCCGACGGTGTTACAGGGATGGTAGCCCATTCCGATACTCCTGCTTCTCGATACCAGAGAGTGTAGTCCTGTTTGTAATCTGGACCTCCACTATAACCTACAGTAAACATAATCTATTGCTTATATGTGTGAATTAACAATGAAGTGAAGTTAAGGTAAAGATTTAATTTTTAAATTTAGTTGAGCATATCTTCCGTCTGGAAATAATAGACACTATAATAAAACCACATCTAAAACAATATTTATTTTATCCACTTCAAAATATTCGTCGCTTAAGGCGATAAACATATGTAAATATTTTCTTGCTGCTTTCAAATACTCCCCGTTTGTGCATTTTATGTCTTAAATACTCTCAAAACGATGTTACTACAATGACAATCTGAGCTGCGGGTATAAAAAGAAGTAGAACGGTGTCATATCAGGTGATTACAGTGCTTGTGGAATAGTGCCGATTTTTGGCCAAAAATAGTTTTTTGTATATAGCCTCACATAAAAGGTGGCTAAATAATATTCCTTATTAACTGTTTCATACTCTGGGAAAGGTCTTTGTTAAAACATGCCTTGATAATTGAAGACTTGCTTCAAAGTTCTCTTGTTGGTCTTTATTATTTTTTCGGCTTCCATTCCGATGATTGTTGCGATGTTTCCATGCCAAAGTTGTATTTCCACGTCTTATTTCCAACATTCATCCCTTTTAAAAAGTTCTTTTCGATGGTTGCGCTGAACATCATCTCCAAAGCGACATACACTCGACGTTGTTTTTTGTGAAAATTCAGTGTTTTTGGCACCAAAGGAGAAGTGACGCATGACAACGCATGTCAAATTTTCAACCAAAAATCACATGGCATTTATTATCAATTCATATTTTAAGTCTATATGCGACATAAGATAATTTTCGAACACCGTAGCCTTTGCCTGAGTAACGTGATCGTCGTCAACTGATGTTTACGGACGTCTAGGATGCGGATCCTCCTCAAGCCTTCACAACGGTCAGTAGATAACTTAAGACATTCAAAAACGTTATAAACAATCTTCTAGATGTTTTTTTTTTCATTGGGAATATTTGCGTAAAGTTACTTTTCCTCAAAACAAATAGTTAAATCATAATTCTTTGCTCAATTGATTGGAGCATGGTAGAAATCGTCATGACGTAGCAAAAAGTTTAACCAAAACCATTGTAATTCATTTGCCACCACAGTTCTGTCAATTGAAAACAAAATGATATATATGATTTTACATTTGCTCAAAACAAATAGTTAAATCATAATTCTTTGCTCAATTGATTTGGGCATGGTAAAAATCGTCATAACGCACCAATAAGGTTCAACCAAAACCATTGTAATTCATTTGCCACCACAATTCTATCAATTGAAAACAAAATGATAAAAGCGATTTTACATTTGCTGGCGATTTAGATTCAAAAGTTTAATTTATTTCTGGTCAGAAGGTATATGGGCCTTGCTATCATATAATAGATATATAATATATATAATATATAATTCATTCTCACAACAAATACCTATTATGAAGTAAAATCTTCAGATTAAATATATCACCTAAATGACATATTATTTCAGAGAACTTTCGTAAGATTTAGTAAATACTAGATTGCGCATTTTCAATGCTGGCCGTTTTCACAGTGCGAGAGGGAAAGAAGACTGAAAGCAGTAACCTCCTCTCTTTCTAGTTGGCGACGCATAGAACCACGTAACCCCAAACGCTAATAATATTTAATGTCTAGTTCTATGCTCCTCCTATCACAAAGAAAGGAGATTACTGCTTACATTCTTCTTCCTCTCACATTGTGGAAATGACCGACATTGGCGACGCGCAATCTAGTATTTCCTAAATCTATGGAATCGAGACAAAGAAAACATATTATAATTTTATTTACCTGGCATCCAACTTAACGTTACACTAAATTCGGTAGCTGTTCCAGTCAAATTATAAGGTGCATGTGGTTGGGTTCCCTCGACTACCAACTGAGTTGATGTGACTATGGTGGCTACTTCATTGGTTGCCACACACTGGTAAAACCCAAAATCTGACCTACGTAAACTGTCTATTGTTATGTTGCCACCCAGAATTTTGACTCGGTTTTTTGGCAGAGGAGTACCTAAAAAAAACATACTAATGAAGTTTTTATTTATCTATTACGCCAAAACATAGAGTTGAATATTTATCTATTGTACCTAGACATAGAGATTTGTAGTGTTATGTTAGCCGCAAACACGTTGAGTAAAACAAGGTTTGTAGATCAAAACGTACATGTTTTCCCAAACTAAGTTTTTTTTTATAACTTTTTAAACAATGTTTAAAAGCTGCACAAAACGACATTTTTTTTGGCGGTTTGCATCTAAAATGAACGAGAAAAGTTATAGAGAATCAGAGAACTTTTAAAATAAGTTATTGTATAAGTAAATCGGTTCATTTTTAACCGAGAACCAAAAAAAAAGCTGAACATTCAGTGGAATCTTTGCAAAAAACCTGGGGTTAAAGTCAGAAAATTATGTTATGGTCATATAAGACGATCATCAAATTGATGGTCACATTTTCCTTCGTGACCAAAAACACGTTTAAAGAAAGTTGTAAAAAATACCGAGATTGGACTGTGTCATTGGGGCTATGCCATTATGCAACACAACGACAATATGCCTTTAAGCCACGCACATATTAAAGTAACTGTACTGATCGTGAAATAAACAGAAAATGTGTAGACCATGCTATGCGCCATTTTGGGCAAAGTGAAGTAATAACAACAGTGAATACGCTGTCGCCACTGAAAAATTATACCGACTAGACGCAATCTACCTCCCAGTGACAAGGTTTGAAACAATTTGCATACCTTTCCCAAATTTCATCGACATAAGTAGTTGAACGAAACGAATGGTAGAAAGAGATAAAATTAGGTTATAACTTCACCTAACATATCCAATTGGTGTCAAATGATTGCTATATGTGGATGTCTGCCATACTATTGGTCGGTCGTAAAAATGGATTAATAATTTTTATTATATTTTTGGTTGTTAAAAATAACTAGTCATTTAAAAGAGCAATATGTTGACGAGCCGTTTCTTCAAAACGTTTTATTTTTTGAAAAAGCAGTTGAAACGTTAATTAGGTGGTATTTCGTTATTTTCAGTATTTTTTAATTTTTAAATAAAATATCCTAAGAAAGTTGAATGTCTCGCAAATTTCAAGTAAATTTGTGATTATAGACATATAAAATTATTACACTAAATTCTGTTCATATCTCCATAGTATGAGCGTGCTGTTTAAAAATTGTTTTACTACGGCTAGTTCTAATTATGGATTTAACATAAATGCTACCCATACCCCTATGTCCTTAAGAGCCCAGTATCTTTTAAACACTTAACTGTAACAAAAAATTTGAGAAATAACAATTTGTAAGATATTTGAAATTTTTATTGAAATAAGTAACATTAAATTTTATATTCAAATAATGTTAAATGTAACATTTTACTTCCTTACGCTGTGTTATACACTATACTACACCACAATTAAATACATATTATTATGATTATAATTTAATAGGACATATAAATTTAAACCATACAGGCCAACGAACGAGGTCCATCAGAATAAAAACGTTATTTATAGTACATTTGATCTTCAAGTCTCTACAAATCTTTATAAAATAATAAAAAAGTATATTAAAGGTTGAATGTGAGATCTGCCAGTATTATTAATGGAGGTCTTCTCTTCTGGCTGGCCTATGGTTTCGATCCTTGGTGGTACACAGTTCCTCTATCACCAGTCAAGTTTCAGGTTTTCTTTCAAACTTAGTTGTCAGAACAGGAAGTCTTGTAATAAGAGGCTGGATGTTTAGTGAATTAATACAATACATAGAGCTGCGGTTTCTACCGTTTCAAGGTTTATCAGTGCTGGCTTCCTGCAATTACTGTATGTAGGGGGCATCTATTCGTAATAATGTCAGTATATTGGTTTGTATATATGAGTTGTTTTTCTTGAAATGCCTTTTTCTTTGTATATTAGACTCCTAAGGTATTTGGCCCTTTGTATACATTTTTGTTGAACAGTTCTAAAGTGCCAATTTAAGATAATTTTATGGTATATATTTACACCTAAATATTTGACTGGCGGCTTGGTGCATATTACTTGGTTGTTAAGTTATATAAAATAAATTTAATCCAGGGAAAAAACAAAGATTTTAATGGCAATCAATAACTTCACAATAATAACAACGACACTATTTTTTGACTTTTGACGGTTAATTTGACGTAACAAAACGTCACTTTACCCAAAATGGCGCCGAGCATACCCCGGACATTTTTCGTTTCGACAGGTCCATTACAATCTGTCATCCATTTTATTTTCAGAAATCCGTGCCTTAAGCTGTCCCAAAAAGATAACTTAAAATCTAACTTTGTAGGCATATGAAAATTCCGGTTACAATTCCAACATAATCTATATCGAAACTGACAGACTTTGAGTCTATAAAGTATTACATTGACATACATTCTGAAATAGTAACTGATAGCAACAAACTGAACAGAGGGCGACTACATAAACTAGAGAAGGATGGTTTATTGATGGATCCAAGATAAAAGACGGAGATGGAGTGAAATTTTAGGTCTATGCTTTGGGATTGCTAAATTCCTAGCAGAAATGCATGCAGTTCAAATCGGTGTGGAGTGTCTGAATAGAAATACTAAGAATACATATTGTGAGATAGCCAAGTAGCGCAAGAAGCTCTCAGATCAAACATCTAAGAGCCTAAATTGACTTGAATTTTAGGAAAGTCCTAAAGCAATCGACAAGGAATAACACCGTTACTCTGGTGTGGATTCCAGTAAGAGCACCAGGGAATTAAAGAAGCCGACAGCCTCGCAAAAGAAGGAGAAAAAACTCCTCTTCTTCGCCCGGAATCTTTATGTTCTTCTTTCAAAAAGTTACATAAAATAGAAGCTTTGGAATTGGGAACAGAATCGAATTAAATTAAGGTAAAACAAATCACAGACTGATCCAAAATTGACCATGGCACAGGAGTAGAAATATACGGAGCCACACAAACCATATATAAGGTACTGGAACAGCATACAACGTTATTTCAGGCAGATATACATGCGATTGATGCCTGTCTTCAAGAGACTGTGACAAAGGGTTACAGGAGCAGGACCGTTATCATTTTGTCCGTTAATTAGGCAGTGCTAAAAGCGCTCTCATGTCATCAGATAACATTCAGACAGGTCTATCCTTGTTTTTAAAACCGTACAACTCTGACAAAACACAACAAGGTTACTTTTGCGTAGATACTAGGACACAAGGACATCCTAGGTAGTAAGAAAGAAAATCAACTAGTAAAATAAGGATCTGCTACACGTCTATTAAACCAGAATAAGTATTTGGTATCACTAAGACTGTGGGTAAATCATCCATTCTAGACCCACTCGAACCACATTGTGGACCACAGATACTGCAAATTATTGCTGAGTAAACTATCCAGCAAATTAAGACGCAAAAGCCTGCGTTTAATCAAACAACAGATTAGGCTGGTAATAGGACCAATAAAAGGCTACTGCAGCTTGAAGAAACATCGTCACATAATAAGCATATATAATGAAAAACCTAGATAGATGAATAGATAGATAGATAAATCTTTACTTATTCCAATAAGTATCACTTACAAAAAGAAAACGCATAAGGGCGTGGAACAATGTCAAAAAAATATCATTACTGTAATAAGCATTCTCAGCTGTAGATAAAAAAAAAAAAAAAATGAAAGGAAAAAAACCTCAACAATAATTATACAGTTTTAAATACTTTTCTTGAATAATTCTATCAAATTAATGTAGTAAAAACAAAACAATTAAAACTTAAGATAAAGGGCAATATTATAAATGAAAAAAATTTAAATAAGGAAACTTACACACATTTAAAATTTAATGATACAGCCAACAAAAAAAAACTACTTTGTGACAATGCTGTCTTTATCACACTCATAAAACTCTTCCAATATATAGAAGGCTTTTTACACAAAAAGATTTTTAGGACATACTTTAATATATTTCTCGGTAGTAAATGTACATTTTCAGGTAAAGAATTAAAAACTTTTATTATAGAAAACTCAACATTTTTCTCCAAATAACTAAAGTTATATTTATCAGGAAGCAGATTTGTTTTATTTCTAGTAATGTAGTTATGTTTAATAGATCCCTGTTATCAATAATAAACATCACTGAATCCAAAATGTACATACCTATAACCGTTAAAATATTGTTACTAATAAAGATATTTCTACAAATGTCTTGTCGTTTCATTGCAAAAATACACCGTAAACATCTATTTTGCAGAATCAAAACTCTGTTAATATAACAGGAATTACCCAAAAATATCAAACCATATCTGAGTCTGGACTGTCCAAATGCATGGTAAGCCGACAGAGCTGCATCGATTGCAACTCTCTCCGAAATAATTCTTAATGCAAAACAATACTGAGATATTTTAGTGGCAACACTGCGTCGCCCAGTTCAACCTTCTATCGATGCTTAGTACCAAAACAACAGCGCACTCAACTGATGTTATTGTTGTATCCTCAAATGTTAATGTAAATTGATTATTTAATCTGTTGCCAAACATGTCTTGAAAACATTTACCAACAGGCTGTCGGACCAGAAGTATCCATCGAGAATGTTCATCACAAATTCAAACTTCATCGATAGCAACTCCGCCGTGCTTTCACTGAATATAAGCGATGTATCGTCAGCATCTAGTACAGTCCGCTCTCCAGAAATTTCGGGTAAATCATTTGTATAAAGAATATTCAAAAGAGCTCCAAGTATTGAACCCTAAGTGACGGCCCTCTTCATTTTAACCCTCTGAGACACTATAGCCTTGCCATGGAGATCAGACTCCATCACACACTGAGTCCTGTCCGTCAAATATGATTTTATTAATTTAAGAGCACTACCCCTTATACCATACATTTCAAGTTTTAACAATAATGTTTTATGATCGATATCATCAAAGACTTTTGACAGATTCAGGCACATGGCCAATGTATGTTTTTTTTAAATATTCCAGGTGTATATTAGATTGGGCTACCATACAAAAAATCTTACTGGTTGAAGTGCTGGAGGAAGGAAAGTCTTAATGACCCACTCGCAATCTACAATCTGCAAGCAGGAATTTGTATTACGATATAATTTTAAACTAGGTAATTGGGTTTAAAAATCAAGTTACTTGAATTTTAATCTGAAATATAATTGATAAAACCTCCTTAGAAAATTATTGTAGTCTTACCAACTTAATATAAATCAAAGGTAACTGAATACCGTCAATTTCTAAACTTCTCAAAGTTATAATCTAAAGTTTCAAAGATATTTCTGGTCATAAACTTCAAAATTTTTGTTAAATAAGTTTCATTAAACTAATCTAATTTTCCGATAAAGTTTTGTTGAAAAGTTACTATTTATAAGAAGGGTATTTATGCTTCAGTGTCTATTAATTTACTAAGCATTTTGCTTTATACAGATCAAAAGCTGATACCGGCAGATATCGTAGTGAAATTTTAATTATAGCTTTATCAAACTGTTTTACTAAACTTTACGAGATCTGCTTTTGAAGCATAAAAGGTAAAGTTTGTAGGATTTTAGTTGCCTAAAATAGCTTATCTTTTTATGAATTTTTTTATAGTTAAAGAATAATGCGAATCTTAGTTGTTTAAAAAAGAACCTTACAAAAATTACTTTGTTTGTTAAGACTGCGTCCCAAAACTCATTAAATATATTTTTTTGTTGCGATGTTAGATGGGGAATATCTTCAGCTGCACAGCGCACTTACACTGTTACCACCTCTACTAAATTTGTGGTAGATCTACCGATTTTTTCTTCAATTGTCCGATCTACGGAAATACCGAGTTACATCGAATTTTTAGCTCCAATAGTGATGACCGATTTTTAGGAAAAAAAAGATGTATTGATGAATAATCGAAGGAGAGAGAGAAACAACAGCAACATTCCCATTTTAGTACAAACGGCAGGGTCGTGTCTATTTTTTGTGAATTTGAAGCTCTTGGAGAGGGGGGGGGGGGCGATCACAAGAAAAAGCAAGTTGCCGACAATGGGTGAGGATGCGAGCAGTATACACATTCCTAGTATAAGAGGCTGAATCGGGTCTATTTTCTTGAACTCAAAGTTCTTGGGGGGGAGGGGCGATCGCAAGCATACACATACCTGTCCTCTATTCAAGAACTAGAGAGAGTAATAAAACTGTTACCGAAACCGCCAACGTATCTGCTCCAGTGCCGCAGGTAACTAAGCACTGCCGTAAATCTAATTATATTTAACTGTATTTAAATATTATAAGCTTTTATAAATTTACTGCAACAATAAAATTTCTGATACTTCAATTTAATTTCTAGCAGTGAGCAAAGTACACCTTACAGTGTATTTTTAGTGATTTATCTTGTATGTGCTTGTTTTTATATATTATTTGAGATGAGTGAGATACCCAAAAGATATGGCTTCCATATCTATATTTATTCCAAAATCGTTAAACCAGGGCATTTTTTCGCAAACGAAAAACTGATTACGATGAATGTTTATGATGCCTTAACATATCAATATCTAGAAAATAATGCTAAAAGATCTGTTGAGATCTGTTCCAACATGACAGAAGTTGGATAATCTACTATGTACCGAATACTGAAAGGGAAAAAAACGACTGGAATTGTTAGTACTCCTAAACCACATTCGATAACAGGCAGACGAAAAACCTCGTTGGAAGAAGAGATGTAAACTGCAAATAAAAGAGTTGTACATACAATTTATTATGAGAAGCAGATCCCAACCGTCGACAAAATTCTAACTAAAATCAATGGATTTACCTAAATTAAAAGAACTGAGCTCTGGAAATTGCTCAGAGAACTTAATTTTTGCTGGGAAAAACCAGATAGAAAATCTGTTCTTATAGATCGTCCGGAAAATGTCCGTTGGAGAAGAAAATATCTCTCTCAAGTAAAAGGTAGGGTTGATAGAAATTTTAAAAAACTTACAAAATTAGTAATTTAACTGAACTTTTGATAGATTTTTTTGAATAAAGTTACTGCAGAAAATTGGTAAAAATCCATATAAAAAAAAAGAAAAAAATGTGGATACTCGATATCACGATCGGTGAGATAGAGGAATCAATTATAATTAATTTGAGCGAAGATAACTTCACTGAATTTGATTACGAATTAGATACGTAATGTTTACCAGCGTAAACACAATTTATTATTTAAATTTGTTGTAACATATAAAAATTAATTACATTTGAATCCCTTTTTACTGTTTAATTGTAATTCTTCAGATGATTTAGGAAATCAATAAACTGAAACATCAAATGTCCTAAAAACTTTTTTAATTAATAATAAAATAACCTAGCCTCAAAAAAATTTTAATATTATATGGATGAATTTATTTTTTTATATATGTTTAACGTCTTGTATTTTTGACAATGGGTATTTTGTAAGTATTTAAATTATAACTTGGAATTTTTTGAGAGCAAAAGGCTACGTTTTAGTCTGAATATGCCTAAAACGGTTTCTATGTCAAAATTAAAAATACAGTTGTGATTTGTGCTAAATATTATTATTATTATTATTATATTATATTAAAATCCTTTTTAACACTTCACACATACAAATATCTATTGTTATCCAACCCAAATAGTCCATTATTATAGACCGGTATTTTTGATTATAAAATTTCTAACCCCAATGAAAAATAATATACAGGTAGTTTGCGAAAAAAAAAGGGTAAAAAAAAGATTCATTACTTTCTCTAGTTCTTGAATAAACTATAGTATAAGAGGCAAAATCGTTTTTTTTTTCCTGAACTCACAGCTCTTGGGGGGGGGGGGGGATCGACCCTCCCCCTGGATCCGCGTCTGTCGTGACATATCAAAAATCAATTCTGGCGGTTCATTAGGATTAGCTTTTTTGTAGTCTATTAGGGTTACATACATAGGAAGGTGCTTTTTATGTGCTTTTTCTGTTAATTTTGTTATAGTAAGTAGCCTGATGTTGTAAATCCTTTGCCAAAAACCAGCCTGCTCATGAAATATGTACATTTCTATTGTATTATTTCTTTTATTGAGTATTATTTACGACAGGAGCTTATAAATCAGGGGAAAGAGTGTTTTAATTCTTGAGATCCTATTTGCCCCCCTTTCCTTAGAATAAATTTATTTTAACATCTTTCCATGCGGTAGCAAATTTCTCCAGTTTTTAGGTATTTATTAAACAATATTTTTGATGTGTTGACGAGTTTCTCTTCTCTTTCTGGTAGCAGATCTTTTGTTATATTTTCTCTGTCTGTTGGTTTTTGAATTATTCACTTCATTGAGTGTGTTCTTTTTTTATTTCGTTCAAGTTTTTTTAATACTATCTTAACCATGTAACGTATCGTTTCGGGAAGGAGTTCTTGTTGACGTTTAAACCACTTTTCGAAATACTCCTTGATTCTTTTACTTAGTTTGTCCCTCGCTCTTATTTCACTTCCCTCCTTGTCCTTTAGTACTACAATTGTGCTTTTATGGGAATTTTGTCTCAGACTTTTCATTATTTGATTCCTTTGAAAATATAGAAAAAATGACTTGTATTTGTTTTTCCTGTTTTTGTTTCAGATTGTTTTGTTTGATAGTTTTTATTATTAATTTATTCAGTTCACATATTCGATGCTGTTCCGTACTTTTTGTTGTATTAATTCATTTCTTTTGTTTGGTAACTCTTTAGTTACATTTGAGAGAGAAGTGTTGGGTTTTCTTTGATTTTGACTTATTTTGTTAGCCGATTCTATGATTGCTGTTGTTAACATTTTATTCATTGTGTTAACTTTTATATTTGTATAGTCGTTGTTTTGTGGGTGGTTTCTGAATATCGTGATTGTTTCGATCTTTTTTATTCTATTTTCATACGCCTATCGGACCTTATCCATGCCTATTTGTTTTGTAATTTCTTTGTGACAAATGTCTCCATTGTATAGAGATTTTTTTTCTGTGTTATCCGTAATATTAAATGAATCGTTGGCTACAGTCACGAACTTGATTTTTATATAGCAAGTTCATGGCTAGAGAGGATAACATACCATTTTGAAAATCTGCAGAAAATTATCGAAAGTTTCCGAATTTCTACGGAACTTCTACCGAATTCGTTACATCTGCAGGTGGCCACACTGGCATCCAAGGTCAGTCTGTTTAGAGCATCGATAGAGTCAGAATCGCTGATTTAGTGCATCCTTGTTTGGAGACCACGTCAGTAGGTGCAATGGAGGATAATTTCGAACAACGTTGGGCGATCAAATTCTGCACAAAGCTCGTCAAAAAAGACCATTATCACTGTCTACTAGGTGGATGTTCTAGTAATATTAATGAAGAGGGTCATCTGCGTGCGAGAAGACATCGTCGCTAGCTGGCCGCTGCATCACGACATTGCACCCTGTTACACGTCTCTACGAGTTTGTAAGTTCCAGCGAAGCATAACGCGGTAACGCTATCGCAACCATCCTACAGTCCCGATATGGCTCCGACTGACATCTTTTTGTTCTCTCAAGACCGCACTCAAATCACGCCGTTCCCCACGAGGCCTTCGAAGGGGCGTACTAGCTTGTAATTTTTGACTTGAGCTAACAATTACTCGGAGCAGAATTTGAAAATATTCATTATGTCAAAAGTTATTAATGTTGAGAAGTAGCAAAAATTCCATTTTTCAAATTTTAAATGATTTTAAACGCAAAAACTATGCGTCAGATGGAAAAATCCCAAAAGACACTTTTTGCCTAGAACTGACCGAAGAATATTTTTTATTTTACAAAAGAAAAACAGTAAATTTACTATTGCAAGATGATTAGTAGTAGTAGTAGAATTTAATTAAAACAAAAACATCCTAGCGGCAAAACTTCGTCTGTTCGGGTGACATTACGATAGAGGTGACTACAGCCACTTTCCAACATAATCAGCAGTGTCTGCAAAACAGGAAGATTTACTTACATATTGCCAACACTTGAACGTTCTTCATGCTGATTTCATGGAGAATTTTTAGGCTATTCTAAATGTAAACTTAACGAGTTGAGATTTAAAGCCTTTTTCAAATGCAGATACTGCAGAATAATCAAATTTCTAAGAAGAACGGGTTGAACCCATAACTAATAAACAACTTAAAGTATAATTCAGAAATGGGTACTAGGAATTTTGGCTTCAAGAGTGAATACCAGGACTCTACCCTAGATTGAGGGAAATGGTTCAAAAATGTTTATTTGAGCATGAATTCAGTGCGCTAGCAAATTTACTTTCAAAAGACTACAAATCACTGAGCGTCGCGTATTGCGACTGTTGTCAAAATTAGAACTCGATATTAACAAATCGTTAAAATCTCAACATCCTCAACCCACTCATTAATTTTTTTATTACTTGTTGAATTTTTTGCTACTTTTCTAAATAATAAGAAACGATTTTCTATTATATTTGATGGGTTTTTCATTTTTAATACATTCTAACATACTGTTAGGGAGGGAGCACTAAGTTTTTTTGCAAAGCGAGCAGTGGTCTATATAAGGTATAAGTAGAATAACTTTCAAAAATATCACAACCAAGCTTATGTGTCTCCAAATGCAAAATTCTCAATCCTTCAGTGACGCCAGTAACATAAAACGACGCCTCATCTGACCATCAACGCACCGTTAAGATGTTCAAAGTAAATTAATTTCTCCATGCTTGTATCAAATAACGAATAATATAGTTTGTGTATAGATTATAATATTGTAAAGTTTTCGCAGTTTAGAGCAACAACTCTTATAATATTTGCGCCAGTGGCTTTTGTTTTATGATTTCTGTAAGTATTATTGTACCTTCATACCACCAAGTAATATCATACAGAAAGACATAAAATAGTCTCTAAGGATAATATTCAAACAAGACAATGTAACGTTTACATGGCTGTTTCTCTTTTCAAGTTTAAATTGCCAAGAAATGTTTATAACCGTTGCGTTATAAAGCCTTTTTGTCTCGTAAAATATTATATATTGAAGTAATATATCTTTTCTTGTTAAAATGCAAATACATAGTATATGGTGTCTAAAAATTGTACATATAAATGGAGATGAATGACCCATGATTTATATATATCGACTTATTTTCAAATAATTTTTAACATACTTCAAAAAATGAGGACTTTATGGTTTTTTATGTATGCTCATGCATGATAGGAATGAGCTATTTTGATTTTTAGCAAGTTTAAGAAAGTACTTCTAAGAGGGTCGTGTAAACACGTTTGGCAATCATGTTATAAATTGAAAAAAAAATCCGAGTCCAACCGAACATTCATGGAAAGAATTGTAGTCGCGAAATGCGCAAAGAAAATGGATAATATTCACGTAGAATTTTAAAAAAGTAACTAAGTCGATAATAAAATTTGTAATTAACGTTCCCTAAAACCGACTCATAAAATTTTTTGAATAAAATGAGAAAAGATAAAATTTTTGGTCAGCCATATTAAATCCTCAAAAACCCCCACTAGACCGGGAGCCCTATGGGTTTTCATAGCCGATGAAGAGAGTGATTACGAATATCAAGGGTTGATTTCTTGCCACTTTTCAACATAAATAACTTTTGACTAAATAAATGTTAATAGTTCATTCTATTGTGTAAGCCGTTACTTGATGGAAATCCATTATAAAATAGTTAAATAATACACGTACATAACGTATTACTGGTATTGGTATGCTGACGACATTTTTGCTTGTTTCATGGGAAATGACCAATGAAATCTCCAAAACTTTTCTTAATTTTATTAATAATTTACATCCAGATATTGAATTTACCTTCAAAATAGAACAAAACAATTCCATCAACTTTTTAGATTAACGATAGACATGAATTCTCCATATATCACAAAACTTCCCATACATATATTACAATACACAATACCTCCAATCACTCTCATACCCACAAAATTTCAGCATATAATTTATTCATTCATAGATTCGTTAATATTCCTATGTCACAAGAAAATTATAGGAACTAAATATGATTAAAGAAATTGCAATAAACAATGAATATCAGGCTAATATGATTGACCAAATTATCAATAAAAAACAATATAATAAAGCAATTAAATTAGAGTATCCAGCAACAGAAGTCAAAACTAACATAGTTTATAAAACTCTTACCTATACCAGTAAACTTACGAAACAAGTAGCCAAACATTTTAACCAAAAAAGGATTCAAGATTGCATACAAAACTAATAACACTATAGGCAAATTAATAAGTAATAATAAAACCAAAACTAAAAAAGAAATTAAATGTGGTGTTTATAAATTAAAATGTGAAAGTTGCCATAAGGTATACATAGGACAAACTGGCAGGAGCTTTATTAAAAGAATGAACGAACATAAAACCAGTTATTTAAAAAAAACACCGATTTCCACTACGCTTTACATTTAAACAATGAACAACATACTTTTAATGATCATTTTGATATTTTACATTTGGATAATAAATCGTTAAAATTAAATCTATTAGATTGTTTGGAAATCAACAAACATAAAAAAACTAAACATCTTTTTAAATGACCCATTCGACTTAAACGGCTCCCTAGTAATCTGAACTAATAAAAATATTTTGGAATTTTCCATAATCTTATAGACCAAAAATTTGGGTGACCCGATATTACGGTTTAACCTTGTATAAATTCGAAGAATATCACTAATTTATACACAGGTACATTATCTTTATGAATGTAAAATTTAGAATAGTCTTTAATTTTATTTAGATGTTATCTACCATCTGAAGAAGACACTGTGTATTGAAACAATTGTTATAATTAATGTAATATAGTGAAAATTATAATACGTCGTATTATTTACCTATTATATTAATAGTTCAAGTCAAGAACTAAAAGCTGTGATTAATCGTAATGAGAAAATGTGATGTTTTTATTGTTTTTTTAACGCTATAAACAAACAACGTTTCATCAATTAGAACATATGCGCAGTTCTATTCGAAGACAAGTTGAAGGCTATTTACAGGCGATCATCTAGTGCACATAATCCATTATGGCTTTGGCTAATCGTTGCTTTAACAACACTGGCGATATTTTTCTCTGACATCGAAATCGACAAGTTTTTAATATTCTACCGACATGCCTCGGAATTTATATTTTACATAGCAGTTGTTTACGTCAGTTCGATACAGCTCTACTGACGACACCATAAGGTGGTTGAAACACGTATAGAGAGAGGACCAGAGTTGTATTTGCAGGAAATATTCTAAATATTATTTCCATTTTCTCTGCTTGAAAGGAAAATACGTATAGGACTGTGATTTTTCTTTCAGATGCCGCGCTGGTATGTTTCTGTCGAAGCGAGATATTTTGATGGGGTTTTCACCATATTGTGCAGGTACTCCCAGTCGTATGCCACCGCAGTTAGATGAAATTTCTTGTACTTTTTGCTCGCCGATTGATATAGCAATTAATTTAATATTAGGTTTATTTATTTTTTTAGTAAAAATTAACATAATTTGGAATTCTGGTTATTTTCGGTTAAAACCACACAATAAAATTTATACTAATTAAATGTTATACTTATAAAATGTATGTTTTCCGTCTTTAAGTAGTTTAGATACTTTTAACTCACCGTCTCTTCTTTGCCATTGAATTGTCGGTTTCTGCGTCCCCTCGGCTTCTACAGCTTCGCAGTGCATTTCTACAGTTTCTCCAACTTTTCTTTGGTACATTGGTTCAGGTTCGATGGTGAAAGTTGGAGGTTTTCGTACAAGTACTTCCATTTGGCCGGAACTACCTTGGGTACCTTGAGCATTATAAGGGGTACAAGTATATCGACCCTGAAAGAGAGAAAGTATTAGATATTTGCTGTAGTTTTATTTTATTTTCTATTTTAACTTTTATTCAAAAGTTCATTTAATTTAATATGTTTGTGTAGGTATTGATAAGGTTGCGACATTTTACATTCACAACAGACCATCACCAGACAGCTGATTGATAGTTAGCTGTTGGTTTTGAATTTTCGATTTTATATTCTTCATTTGTTTCAAGTTCGATTTGAGTATTTTTCACTAAATTCTTGATATATTAGATGTGTTATTAGTCTTTGTTATTGATTTTTAATGTATTATTTGTTTTCCTATATTCTGTGAACATTGTATGTTGTTTTTACTAGATAAGTTAAATTTTATGTTAAGTTAGTCTTGGTATTCTATGTGCTGTGTTATTT
Organism: Diaprepes abbreviatus; assembly: GCA_034092305.1. Classification (NCBI taxonomy): domain Eukaryota; kingdom Metazoa; phylum Arthropoda; class Insecta; order Coleoptera; family Curculionidae; genus Diaprepes; species Diaprepes abbreviatus. Next base: position 2,228,030 of record JASJET010000079.1, on the reverse strand, counting down.
GTCTTTGTTCCGTAATTTTTACTGTATTATTTGCTTTTTTATAATTTGAGAACATCGTACGTTATTTTTACCAGATAGGTTAAATTTTATGATAAGTAGTGTTTTATAGTTAAATATGGTGTAAATCTGTTCCAAAAAGGGTTTTCCAGTTTATGTATATGGATATAATTATCCATCCACGTTAATATATATATATATATATATATATATATATATATATATATATATATATATATATGTAATTGAAGGTTTTCGGGCATTCCGTGTATGTGTTGAGTCTCTCTCAGGACTGTAAGGCAGCTGACGTTTCGGTGAAATCTAATTCACCATTTTCAAAGCTCACTGTATGGCGTCTACGATCGAAATGACGCCTGCGACTCCGGTGCTGTCGGTACCGTGTGCGCGTCGGACGCGTTCGTTTTCCGAATGGTTCCGGCCCATCAGGTTGCGAGACCTGCTGCGCGTCATCGGCATATATATATATATATATATATATATATATATATATATAGGATATGGTGGAGCGAAGTTTGCAATCACTGTTCGCATTGTACTTCATATATATATATATATATATATATATATATATATATATATATATATATATATATATATATATATATATATATATATATATATATATATATATATATATATAGGATATGGTGGAGCGAAGTTTGCAATCACTGTTCGCATTGTACTTCATATATATATATATATATATATATATATATATATATATATATATATATATATATATATATATATATATATATAAAAGCTAGGGTTGTAATAAAGTTAAAGAGTCTTTGGTACCCAACAAGTTTGGTAACGAGTAGGGTTTTATTTTTATCAAGTACAAGAAGATATTAAAGACAAAAAAAAGTCTTAATTAATTTTAGTACTTGGTATAATAATGATAATAAATAATAGTTTTCATGACTACAGCTTCCACTGATTATCATGGCATGGATGACAAAGTATTAAAGGAGTTTTTAGTAACTAAATTATAGTAACAATATTTATTGTTTTCGGCTTTTTTCAAATAACAGATGTAGTTTTGATATCTTGTTTAATATCTATTCTATTTCAGAAGGGAACCTCTAAAATGTTAGGGTTGAAAGTATTTAATCAGGTGTAAGTATTTGTTTTGTGGGGAATATAGCTTTAAAAAGACCATATATAATTTATTTTATTATATTATATTTGTGATTTAAGTACAAATAAGTTTATACTTTTAAGGAATCTCCACTTGATTTCAAGGATAAAGTAGTAGGTTAAAATTTAAAATTTTCTAAGCCGAATAGGCTCTAAACTGCTAAGTTATCACTACAAAGTCATCCACCGCATCTGACTGTGTGTACACGGCTTTCTCAGTAACTACTGGATCGATTTTATTCCGATTTCAGTAGTAAACAGTGTTTTACGAGAAGGGTTTAGGTGTATAACTTGTAAATATATTGTCTGAAATTTAGTAGGAAAAATATCAACCGTCGGAGAGGTATCTTTTTGTGTACTGCGTAAACGATGAGCTAAACAGTCACATAACAATGACTCTTGTGAGAAGCCGGGGCGGATCACTAGTAGTTTATTGCCACTGTTTAGGAGTGTAAACAAAATTATTATTTATAATTTAATTCTCCTTATCTTTGGGAAATTAAGTCCCACTGAACATCCATTATTCACAAAAATAAATTTTTATGTGACCCAATAATGCTCTTGAATTATGTAAGAAAATATTATTTTTATGAATTAATTTTATGTTTTCTGATCTACATTTTTTAATTCATAAAAAAATAGAAATTGTATCAATCCTCTACTTGTTAAAAAATGGCCCATTGGTAAAACATCATTAACTTAATAAAAATTAAGGCCTTTATTTTCATAAAAAATGATCGAATTAGCGTTCAAATTTTAATATTTGGATTGTGAGGATTAGAGAACACACATAAAATGTAGATATTAGCTTTTAAAAAATTATCGCAATATGAACTAAAATGAAAGAAACAAAAAAATGGCGAATATTTTCAAATTAATGAAACAAAAATATGATAAAATCTGTATGTGTATTAAGTAATTCTTTTTGTGTAAATACAACTCAGAACATTTGCTTTTTAACAAGGCTAAGCTAAAATGCAAATATAATTGATAGAATAGTTGCTGAGTCTTCAGGGACTTATCAAAACAAACAAATAGTGATATATTTTAGTCACAATAGTAGACTCACCTGGTGATTTTCATTAACTCTAGTAAATAACAATGATCCATTGTTCATAATAACAATGTCTTTGGTTTGATATGGCTCCAGCAAGCGCTTGTCCTTCGTCCACGTGACGTATTGCAGAGGAGGATTAGCCTTGATGTAACACTGAACTACTCCGGCCAGCCGGAAGGGCAGGTATTGTACTGTTGGGGTGAAAGTTACTTTCGCTGGATCTGAAACAATATATTTGTTTAAAAATTTCCGTTAAATCAAATATATGTTGAAGTTCTAAGATTTTAAACCTAGTCTGAAGTATTGCTCCGAGGCTGCCAACATTACCCCTGGGTAATCCTTTAGCGATCAGTGCTGAAAATCAAGTACTTTTACACATTTTAAAAACGGCCTTCACTTCGAAATGAATTTAGGTACAAAATGTAATTGAAACAGAATATTTTGTATTTATCTGGAATATGGCATTTACATACATACATATATATATATATATATATATATATATATATATATATATATATATATATATATATACATATATATATATATATATATATATATATATATATATATATATATATATATATATATATGTGAACTTAAATTGTTTGATATTTATCACTTCTGAAAATGCTGGACAGTACTGGAAGGAAAAAATTTATTACTGCACTCCAAAAACTGATAATTCATAGTTTAAGATGGGGAAGCCCCAGAAATGAGATGTATCAAGGAACTCATAATCGAATTTAATGCGTACCTCACCATAGGGCTTCACTCCCCGAAAAGACTTGATCACTTGCAAGGTCATCATCATAAGGATATCATCGCAGATATCTAGCTGAGGATAACCTTATCGATCATGTTCTCAGAGATTATTAATCATTTAAGATATTAACAAGAACATATATCGAGGATTTAATTAACACAAACACCTTGCATTGATACTGACGATTGGCATAATATTTTTGTCAAACAATTTTGCCATTTTGACTTATTTATTTAGATTAAACCCCCTAATTCACTAACATGGGCTAACTTTAAAACCAATGTAAATTGACAGTAGAGGGCTTAAATTGACAATGAGCCAAACAAATTTTGAATCATAGAAATACAAGGATAAAAAATCATCTTCTTTTACCATAAAAGGGAAATATTGTTTATTTTCAAGAGACCACTATTCCTTATATCTATTTCAAAGCTTAATATGTATTTGCTTATCCCTAATATTCCTATATCAGGGTTTATTTATTGACATCCGCAACATAGGTCTTAAATCTTGTTAAATTCTACTTCACACAAGAAGAGATTCACTTGACCGCGAGTTAAAAATTCCTTATTTTATCTCTTTGACATGTCAAATTTCAACCCCTTACGAGGTCCTCCACATAATCGGATGTAATCACGCGCGATTCAATTCTCTTTCGTACGACATGCGTCCTACTTCTTTCCTGTACTTTTGATGATGACACGAGCGTATCGTATATGAATAACAAAGCGATGATTCGGCAACACTGCTTATACCACGTGGGCCCGATAGAGTCATAGAGTCACCTACCTACTAAGTTTATCTTATGTTTATTTAACCTTTATCTTGATATAGTACCGTATATCGTAGTTCCGCAAGATGTACCTAATGTAACACATTAATAATCACCGTCGATGCACAAACGTCAACTGATGTATCCAGTAAAAAATGCAACTATCATGCGCCTGCTTCAAGTTATAGCGTTGCAGCTTCTCCACTCTAGTATTAGTTCTACGCAACTACCGCTCGAAACATTATTAGATAACGAAGTTTAGACTGCAACTGTGAATTAACGGCATGGCCGGATGTCCCTATGCTTATGTCTTAGACATGCATATACATCATATATTCGTTGTCACCCTAACTATGGTTCTTCTCATATAGCAAATGTTGCATTTTTTATATTGATTATCTCGACTATGAGATGAGCAAGGTGTTTGAAATTTTGTAGTCTAGCGAAAAATTAAATCAACAATGAATACCCGGTGAGCTGATAAACTATCTTAAGCCGACAACAAATTCCACTCGTCACAGGACTGATAGCCGGCTATTGTAACTTAACAAAACACCTACACAAAATGTGGATCTATAACGAAGGGTCGACTATGTGACGAAGAGAACGAAACAGTCTCACAGGTCATCTTCAAATGAAAAGTTCTAACTTACTGAAGACACCTTCAAGGATCGATCAATTCTGACAGATTTTACCCAGAAAACAGTGAACAGGCTTCTAAATCTAATAAAAGCAACTAACCTGTTCACATAGACCAGAATATCACCTTCTTTTTTTAAACACGGGGTAAAACGGAGGTTATGTTCAAACGGGGGAAGTTATTCTTTGACTTGGTAGTTGCGAAGATTACCCCAAAACAACGAATAAGTAGACTTTACCTCTTTATTATATAAGGTTGCATTTAAACTAATTGCTAAAAGTAATGCTGTATGAGTATGAAAAGAGGGGAGGAAGATTGAAATGACACACTACATTAAATAAACCATTATTAAAGTGGAGAAAACTTTGTTATGCAAATCTGTATTAAAGAAAATATTTTTATAGAAATAGAAAATATAGGCAGCAAGAGAACCCAAATAGAGCGAAAAATAAATTTTTTGGTGCTTAATAAATTAAACTAAATAATGGTCTGAATTTCGTCCTCCAGAAAGATGGTGCCACTTGTACCTGAATTTTTTTTGACTTTATATCTTTCACCAATGCCAGAATGAGATTGTCGTGGTGGTTTCAACTAAAACCAACTTTAGAATCCGGCAGATCCTTGCAAACAAGTAACTAACATTAGGTATTAAAAAAATCAACTAAATTAACTTTAACGTCATATATCTTAAATAAAAAATTCGTAAGAAGAGTTAAAGCACCATTCGAATAAAATATATGTTAACAAAAATACCAGGACCAGTCTAATTTTGAAAATAGAAGAGGGAAATTGATTTAGAAGTAATATTTCTAAAAGAATAATAACCAAAAATTATGAAAAAAATTTTTTTTGGATTCCTACGATCGGCTATAAATAAATCAAATTTAGCACCATAGCTATCTAGTTCTAACTATTCGATATTTGTAGATCCATCAGCATAATTACCATTTAAATGTTCAACTTTCTATGTCAAACGGTTTCCGAGAAAAAGAGCTGTGACAGAAGCACATAACATCTCTTACTATCACCTTATGTTGTTTATTTCTTAAATTCAATTTAAAACATATAATTTATAAAATTCAAAAAATATAATTTTTCATGACATTTACTTAGCAGAAGATAAGGAATTAAGTAAGAACATTACCCTTAGCTTAAAATTAATAGGATTACGCCCCTGTAAAGTGCAACACTTAGCAATATTATCCACTCTAAATAGATATAACCCAGGTTTAATACACATAAAGCCACTTGAAACTTAATATACCTCCATTACCATTGAATGCACTTACCCTAGACCGCAACATGTAATCTATAGTTTGTATCTAATTGCAACATCATCTTGTGTATGTTTACGGCATGTGACGTAAACAGTGATAGCCCATTAGATATTGATGTTATTTATAGTTTAGAAAAATTACATTTACATTTTAAAAGCAGTTAAAAACATATGTATTAAGTCCATAAGTTTTATACTTATTTTATATTTATAAAAGAGTAAATATATTACATATGAAAGAAAATTTTATCAAATAACTCATTTACTAACCTGATAGTTCTAAATAAATTAAGAAACGTATAGTCTCAATCGGAAAATTTATTTCATTCTAAGGAATTAAAGTATTTTCACTGAAACAGAATTATTTTGACCTTTAAAGGTAGCTAAAATGTTGTTCTTTTCCTTAAGACCTTTGAAAGAAAGGGAAGTCAGTTATTATTTGGAAATCCGACTCTGGTTTTCTCTTTATACGTGTTTCGACTAGATCATGGTTTTATTAGTCAAGCTGTACAAAAATTCACACCTGAACTAATCTGAACAACTGTCTACTAAAAATCACCAATCCATGACTTATGACCAGGGTACTGAAGCTGCGGAATTGATATCAAAGTGTAAAATATTAACAGATGAATGACTTCTATATTTACGATCTGTGCCTATTTTTCCAAAGATTATAAAGCCAAAGAGTTATTTTCTACCAATTTTCTATATTTAAATTTTCCACTTTTGCGGTATATCATAAGTATCGTTCGACTGGCTTCAAGTCTACAGATACAACATTCTGCCGACCAAGTGAAATTCGCAGATAATGGATTTTATATTTGTGAAAAATATTAATATTCTGGTATGTCGCTGACACTGTCTTATTAATGTCTTTAATTTGAAGAATTTAACCATACCCAATTTGGCGACCTATATTTATTGTACTTAAAATAGTGCTTAGTTTTTTTTTTAGCAAAAATAGTTCAGAGCATCTAAAAGAAAATAAATATTTTATAAATGGGCGGCCGCCAAAAGTGGGCTACCGGGCTGACGCTGGGCGCGTACGTACCATACTTTCTTCAGCTTCTTCACAGCCTATTCAAGAAATTTATTAAAGACAGAAATCGATAGATTTTCCCTTCTCTTTCTAGTAGTGAGATTAAGATTTCCAAAAAATCAATTTTTCATATAGAAAATCGCTCTCAAATTTCAGGTTTGTTTTCAACATTTTTTTTTAAATCGTGCAATTCTTTAACAAAATTTCATTCAAATTTTAAGTTGGGAAAATAACGGGTTACTGAGACATACAATATATCAGGAACAAGGCCCGCGGCACAGCATGCCCGCGCAGGTACGAGGCGCAATGCGAATACTATAAAATTAATCACTTTTTTATCCGCTAGGGGTCGCGTGTAAAGTCACGAATAATTTGTATTAGTCCCAGTATTTATTCAAGGTAAAAAATTGCTGAACGTCATTCCCTTTGGAGAAGATTTATAAAATACCTTCAGCGTCTATTAAAATTTTACATCGATGTTTCAATCCTTTTCAAGGGTGTATAAAGCATTCGGCTCGAGCCTGAAGGTATAAAAAAATTTTCCCACTTTAGTTGGGAATGAAAAAGTTTGCGATACATGTAGAAAAAGAATTCTGGGTGACCAGATGCCTATAAGCGACGATTTCGAGATTGTAAAAAATGTTACTTCCACGATTAATCTGTTAATACAAAATGGCGATTTTATGTCACGGCTTGTGGAAAGAACAAGTGCGATGGAACTAGTGCTTCCTTCGATCATACTTGTAGATTAAAACAATACATTTGTTTGAAGGCTGTTTATGGTTGGTGGCGGAGAGGCTTTTTTAATGTTTGACAGGCATAAATATTTTTATTTATTCTTGATTCCAGTTTTACTATTTGTTGTAACACATTTCAGTGTTTTTAAGTGTATATATCGTTAGATATTACTTACATATGAAAATAACAATAATAATAATTTAGGCAACCACTAATTCATACTTTTATGTACTATACAAGTGAAATACCGATTATCATATTATACTCGTTTAAATAATGCGGTTAGAAAAGGATAGCATAGAATCGGTATATGTGTACTAAAAAATAATAGACCTACTGTTTATCAACACTTTTCTAAATTAAATTAAAAATATTATATTATTCAGCATTCAAACAACCTTGCCTTAGTGCTGACGATATGCTAGTTCTACAGGGGGATGTTCGAAGACTGCTTGTATCAAAAGCAATGCACGACGAACCTGTTTGACAAACGTTTCTGGTAATTATATTTTAATGCCTCAAAACCTTTACGACTAGGGCGAACGAATACTTTAACAGTATCATTTGTTTTTTCTCTACTAAAGACGAGTATTTATTATTTAGTTACTGAAGAGAAGTTCAGTATATTTGAATCCGTAAACATAATGGTAGGAACGCAATCTATTCATTGTGTAGAACTTTTGGAGAAACGAAACGTCTTAAAATGAAAGAATTTTCTGCATCAGAATTATCAGTTTCACATCTGATAAAAAAATACAAAAAGATCTGCCTATATCATGTAATTTTAATAACACGTAATGTATGTGTATATGTATGTATATATATATATATATATATATATATATATATATATATATATATATATATATATATATATATATATATATACAGGGTGATTCAAAAATCGATCACGAAACTTAAGGGGGGTGATTCTACTTGACAAAATAAGGGTAGAGCTTCATATAATTTTTTTTCAAAATGTCATTCGTTTTCGAGTTACAAGCCGTTCAAGTTCAAGTTTTTATTTTTTGTTTTTTGAATTACTCGCTTACAGGAAAACCGATTTGACTAATATTTGAAAGATAGGCTAAGTCTTCTGCGCTTCATCATTTTAGTAACAATTCACATTGATTGCCGCTAGAGGGCACTTTACCTACATTGAAAATTGTTTTTTTGTCATAATTTTTTAGTGTTGACAGATACAGTAGTTTTTGGCATAATTTCTGAAAGACTGATGCCAGGCCTTTAAAAAAGGTGCTCTTTATTTACATATATATATATATATATATATATATATATATATATATATATATATATATATATATATATATATATATATATATATATATATATATATATATACAGGGTGATTCAAAAATCGATCACGAAACTTAAGGGGGTGATTCTACTTGACAAAATAAGGGTAGAGCTTCATATAATTTTTTTTCAAAATGTCATTGGTTTTCGAGTTACAAGCCGTTCAAGTTCAAGTTTTTATTTTTTGTTTTTTGAATTACTCGCTTACAGGAAAACCGATTTGACTAATATTTGAAAGATAGGCTAAGTCTTCTGCGCTTCATCATTTTAGTAACAATTCACATTGATTGTTTGCCGCTAGAGGGCACTTTACCTACATTGAAAATTGTTTTTTTGTCATAATTTTTTAGTGTTGACAGCTACAGTAGTTTTTGGCATAATTTCTGAAAGACTGATGCCAGGCCTTTAAAAAAGGTGCTCTTTATTTACATCGCTAAACCCAACGGTTTAGACGTAAATCACCCTTAAAAATTAAGTGGTAAATTTACTTTTCTCATTTCATTACCACCAGCTACCAGGTAAATAGCTATCAAAGTATACTAGAGCTGTCAGTTTAACATCAAATAAATTCGCTTTTTAAACTATTTAATTTATAATCTTAAAATAACTAATAATGGCTAATCAGTAAATATTCATATTATGGATTATTGCGATATACATTTAATTGATAAAAATTAATGAAACAGTACTAAACAAACTAAAAAAGATTCTCAAAATGTCCCCCATTTTCTTCTATACATTTCCTAACACTCTTCAAAAAATGTCGCCTAACTCGATGAAAAATTTCTGGTGTTTCTTTAATAATTTGGCACTTTTCGATTATCCTGAAGCGAAGATCCTCGACGTTGATTACTGGAATATCGTACACCAATTGTTTCAAATGACCCCAAAAGAAAAAATCCATAGGATTAAGGTCTGGTGACCTCGCTGCCCATGCCAATGGTCCACTTCGTCCTATCCATCGCTCAGGATACGCCTGACAGAGCCGCACTTCATTCCCAATTTTTCTAGTACTAATACCTGGATTATCTTCAATAATTTCAAGCACTCTTTCGTCTTGTTGCACTTTTCTAGCAGTTCTAGGTCTTCCCCTATTTCCATTATAACTTTTAAAGGAACCACATTCCGCAAGCCTCCTGTGCACACTGGAAAATGTTTGAGCATGAGGGATATTTCTTTCCGGATAACTCTCCATATAATATCTTCTTGCCAACTCTGCATTACCATTTGCTTTTCCATAACAAAAATGGATATCACAATATTCGATATTTGAATATTGGTGATTAGCCATTATTAGTTATTTTAAGATTATAAATTAAATAGTTTAAAAAGCGAATTTATTTGATGTTAAACTGACAGCTCTAGTATACTTTGATAGCTATTTACCTGGTAGCTGGTGGTAATGAAATGAGAAAAGTAAATTTACCACTTAATTTTTAAGGGTGATTTACGTCTAAACCGTTGGGTTTAGCGATGTAAATAAAGAGCACCTTTTTTAAAGGCCTGGCATCAGTCTTTCAGAAATTATGCCAAAAACTACTGTAGCTGTCAACACTAAAAAATTATGACAAAAAAACAATTTTCAATGTAGGTAAAGTGCCCTCTAGCGGCAAACAATCAATGTGAATTGTTACTAAAATGATGAAGCGCAGAAGACTTAGCCTATCTTTCAAATATTAGTCAAATCGGTTTTCCTGTAAGCGAGTAATTCAAAAAACAAAAAATAAAAACTTGAACTTGGACGGCTTGTAACTCGAAAACGAATGACATTTTGAAAAAAAATTATATGAAGCTCTACCCTTATTTTGTCAAGTAGAATCACCCCCTTAAGTTTCGTGATCGATTTTTGAATCACCCTGTATATATATATATATATATATATATATATATATATATATATATATATATATATATATATATATATATATATATATATATATACATATTCTTATCTGAAAGTGCCTCATTTATCTATGAAGCGTAGTGTGCCCTTTTTTGCAGAATACGAATTTAAATTGGAAATTACAAATAAAAGTAAGTTACATAATATTTACTATAAATTATTTATTACTATTTAATAGGTCATTTATGTGGTATACAATAATTTAGATTGTATGTAACAGAAAGTGATTTTTCTTCTAAAGACGACTCCAGTGACACTGAACTCGATGAAGATTCACATGTTTCATTATTTAGCAATTCTTCTGATGATGATGTAAGACTGCATTTGTTAATTTTTTAAAAAATAATACAAATAATTACCAAATATTTTCCAAGTAAATAGAATATTTAATTAACTAAAATAAATTAATTACTTAATCTGTTTTCATTGTTTCGAGGATGACTTTTAGTACAGAATATAGTTTTTACAAAATTAAAAACTAAATATCATGATGAAAAGGCAACTTATGATGAAAAATGCAAATATTTAAGCATTTTCCATTTCAACGGAAAGTTAGCAAAATATCCAGAATCATGGGTACATCTCAACATTATATCAAAAAAGCAGCGTAACATTCGGTATATATGTTTTGTCCATGCGCGCCGCTCGAAGAATGTAAATATCTACGTAACTAATAACGATTAAATTATGAAATTTATAAATATTATTGATAATTAAACAATGTATGTTTCATAAAAAAAATTATGCAAAAAAGCGCCTTTCTTAGAGAAAAATCGTTTTTTGCATTGATTTTTAATTTTTTTGTTACTGATATTAACAAAAAAATATTTTTTATAACTTAAACGGAAACTTTATTTAATAATCAACAATTTTCGTAATAAAACTTTTTTTCGTACCACTTATAATTAAAGAGAAAAATACCCTTAAAAAATGTATGTTTTTCTAAAGTCAAAAAGTTTGAACAATCAAAACTTTGTTAATATCCATTCAAATGACTTATGAAAAACACGCCTTTGAGCATTTTTTATGAACAATCGAATAAAAACTATTAAAACAAAACATATTTTTCAAATGTAAATCTAATGTGAAATACCCCAAATATATATATATATATATATATATATATATATATATATATATATATATATATATATAAAGTAGAGAGTTATTTTCTGTGAATTTTGCTGTCGGTTCGTTACAGCTCCACTGATGAGACCATTAAGTGGGCGAAACTAGTATGGAGAGAGAACCAGAGTGGAATTCGCAGAGAATATATTGTCTGTCCCCTTTCTTAACGGTAGTTAGGAGAATACAATAACTTTTCCAAATACATAGACAGTGAAATTTATTATTTTTAGCATGAGAATAATATTTATCAACGGTCTTAGTCCGCATAGTCGAGAATTTCTTATTTTATTTTAAAATTACACGGACGTTAACTTCTTCTTTTATTTTTATATTTGTTGGCTTAAAACATATATAACAGTTCTCTTAGGGAGATCGTTGGTGCGATACCGAACTTCAATTGTGGAATTCATGGTTAGTTTGATTGCCGATGCCGTAATAATGCGACATCTATCCTTGAAGTAGCAAATTCGTGTATCGAGTTTTGATATATTTCCTTTTTAATTTACCGTTGCGCCACCACATGGCGGTTTTATACAACATTTGTTGATTTGTGTTATTCTTATGTTATTGTAGTGAGCCATCGAGACGTCGGCACTGTGTCTTATTTACTATTTTTTAACTGTGAAGTCTGTTTATATGATACAGATACGAGATGATGGTTTGTACCGAATGCAATGGCCTGACGAGTCGCATACTAGGACAAAACAGCGCTGTGATTTTTCGGACCAGGAGTATTTCCATGGTCTTTGGAGATCTCTCACTCTTTTGCATGAGAATAATATTTATCAACGGTCTTAGTCCGCATAGCCGAGAATTTCTTATTTTATTATATATATATATATATATATATATATATATATATATATATATATATATATATAAATTTATTTATTCAACTTATTTGAGTTACTTGCTACTGCAGAACTCTCTGTCAGTATTTTCTCAATAATGCTGTTCTCACATTTCAAGATCTGCTTGCAAGCATGCCGTAAGATTACGAATTTCTATACAGAAAAGTTAACAATTTGATTGGGTAGCCAAACTAAAATTATAAAGAAAAGTTACCTATTTTTTACTTTATGAAAGGTTCAGGTATCGTTCTCCTCCTAGAACGGCGTTAGAGGTATGTAACAATTCAAAAAGAGTTCAGGTTAGTCTATTATAAATTATTATTAACAGTAAAATGTTCAGGTTAGTTCTTCTTGTATCACACTTCGGACTAATTCTTTGAGATCGAATTTATCAACTAGTACAATCTTTAGTTAGTTTTGACCTACATTAACCACCATTTCTAAATATATGTCGTCCCTAAAGCGTCATAAGGAATTCTTTGAACGGACTCAATACATTACGCCAGATTACATAATCTCCAAAATGTGATATTTTAGTTAAATTTCAGTAAAATTGATTGAAACATTTCGAAATTAAAATTTATAAGCTAATATTCCGAGGTAACAGGGGACATTTAGCTGAAAAGTTTTCATTTTCAAAATTTTTTCCTCTTAAAAATATTTTTATATAATCAAAATACACCACATAAAAAACATATCTACAATTTCAAAAAACAAACAAGACACTTAAAAACAGTATTTAAATTTTTAAAATTTTTTAAAAATATTTAATTTTACCGGTACACACCTTGACATTTTGCTACTCTATTACTAAATAAAATTCAAACTTTACATCGTCTACTGAGGATACATGGAATGCGAATGTTTTTTATTTTTTTTTATATTTTTTATATTTTACAATGCATAAAAAACAAATCAGGTATACGGTTAGTTTTAGGTTTAAAAGGATATTCAATTTTTTAATTCTTATTTGACAGAATGGAATACTTAATATTTTTGTTTAAATTAGGCTTGTGTAAATGTGGCTCAAATTTCCCATATCTGTTCTGTCGTTAACAGTGTTTTTATTTTTTTAATTTCAATCATTTCCTTTATCTGTAATTTTTGGTAATTCATATCTTTGTTTTTTATTATGGTACTGTTATAATCAAAAGTATGTTTTTCGTCCTGTGTGTCGTCAATCTTTTTGTAAACAAAATAGCTTTATTATAATAATTTTTATACGTGCTATGTCAACAACCTTTCTGATTATGATCATTATTATTATTTTAATCTCTGCAGATCCCATTTTACGCAGAGGCTGTATTTATTAACTTTCTCTTATGCCAAAAAATAAAGACAATATCTTGATTTACAACTGGTTAGCTTCAAACTTAAGGCCAGGGGTCTAAAATTATAATTTGTGTATAAATTAGGCCTAAGCATCAGATAAACTAGTATTTAAATAACACTTTTACTTACATTCAACATTCAAATAGGCCGACGCGCTCTGGGGTTCTCCAATTCCATTACTAACTTCGCATAGATATTGTCCAGAATCATCCGAGCTGACGGGATTGATAACCAGAGATCCATCTCTTCTAATCGTGACTCTAGTTTCCAATGCTGCCAGCTCTTTTACGGGCGCGCCCTCACGAAACCATTTTACTGTGACGTTGCCAGGTTGCGCTTTGGCTTCACAGTTAAATTGAACCTAAAATAGATTTTGTCATAATTAACAGATGGATACAAGTTAAATAGACCAGGAATTTTGGGATTTGGGAATGTAAGTAACCACCAAACTCAAAAATATAAATTTGGTGTTATTCCTGCAGTTAGCTGATCTCCCAGGTATTTGATGAAAATATAAGTATGAGAAATATTAATTGTAATCACATATACTAAAATATATAAAGGTTTTAGCCAATTTTGAGAATTAAAGTGGAAATTATTATTATTAAGTACCTTATCTCCTTCTAGTTTGGTCTGGTTCGTCGGGGGAACCGTGATCACAGCACCTCCTGCGATGATTACTCTGGCTGTGTGTGATATTTGACCTTCTCCATTTCTTGCGATGCACGTGTAGTCTCCGATGTCTTCGTGTCGTATGTTCGATATGCGTAGCTCAGTACCATCGTTAAATATACCTTTAAATAAAAATGAAATGAACAAGATGTCTGGTCATAATTGGATATAAAAGTCTCATAAAAGGTATTTACGTCAAAAAGAGGTTAAATTATCTGCAATTCCAGGTTGTTTCGATGGCAAAAAATGGTAATCTAAATAAGTGTCAAGTTTTATATCTAGAGAAAAAATACGTTTTAAACAGAGTATGAACTTTCAATATCTCAGATTTATAGGGCCTTATAAGTAAAATATAAATAAGGAATATTTGCTTGCCATTGCAAGTTTTTCGCGGCAAGCTTACAAAAACGGAAAATTTGCTGAAACTTCTCACATTTTTAGCAAAAGCTGGCTTTGAAAAAGAAGAAACGAAGAGCTACCATGTTTAATGCTCTTTAAACTGATATCAGACCCCTCATTCTTAGGTTTTGAAAATAAAAAGATCTTCAAACCAAGGGCAGCCGATTCAGAGCCCAATTTATAGCTTGGTTACAGATAACGTATTCATAATTGCAGGTAAATATCTCACTTTAATTATAACTTTTGTTATATTGTTATGTTTCTTAATTTTTATTGTACATCTTCTATATTATTTTGTGCTATTGTAAGTTCTTCTCTTTGAATTGAAATTTTCGAACGATTATTGTGATAAAAAATTAACGAGCCTGCACTAAGAAGAGGATGAAATGTTACCTCAATAATACTTAGTATGAAAAAAATTAAAACGCTCTACCATGCATTTTTCTTTTATTCTCAAACTTATTAACTTTAATTATATGTAGGTTTTATTTTATTATTTTAAATTTACAAAATAACACAAGTTTACAAAATTTAACTTTTTATCTGCTGCAGTGAATTTTCTGGTTAATAATATTCACTTATGACCTGTTTTTGTCAAATTTAACCTCAAAAATTTTTGTGCAACTCGAGTTACTTTTTTTGGATTTTTATCATTTATGCGTATTTATTTATCGATAACGTGCATATTTTACTGTGTTAAGATTAGTATTTGAAGTTTTTGCGTCATGAGTGGTTCAAGGAGACGTTGTTTAAACAATCCAAATCATTTTTGCTATATATGCGGAGAATATGTGTTTAACAATTGTAGAAAAGTTATATCAGAGTTGATGAAAAATACTTATTTTGGGTATTTTGGGATGATCTTAGATAAAAATGAAAAGTCTTGGGCTCCTAATTGTGTTTGTAAATCGTATGTGGAATATTTAAGATTATGGAAAAGTGGTAAAAGAAGTGCATTTAAATTTAGAACACCGACTATTTGGCGAGAACCACAAAATCATCTCGAAGACTGTTGCTTTTGTAGCGTGAACGTAAACGGTCTAAACACTACAAATCGAGCTAAATGGCAGTACCCAAGTACTTGTTGTGTTCAGCGTCCAGTGTATCAGTCATCTGACTTTTCAGTGCCTAAAAATATATCTGAACCCTTAGAACAAGACAAGGAAGGACCAAGCTCATCACAAAATGATGCTGATTTTGAAGGTAATGAGCCAAAATGCTTTTCCCAAAATGAGTTAGAAGATCTTGTAAGAGATTTAAATCTTTCTAAACAAGCTTCAGAAATGTTGGCATCAAGACTGAAAGAAAAAAAATTAATTTCCTCAAATACTAAAATAACTTTTTATCGTGAAAGAGATAAAGAATTATGGCGTTATTTTTCCGAAGAAAACGGTATTACCTTGTGTTCAAACATTAAAAACTTGTTGATAAAAATGGGCTTGAAACAATACGAACCAAACGACTGGCGTTTATTCATTGACAGCTCAAAACGTAGGCTAAAATGTACCCTATTACATAATGAAAATAAATACGCTGGGTACCTATTGCCCACAGTATAAAGTTAAAGGAAGAATATTGTAACATCTCGCTAGTCTTAAATAAAATACAGTACAATGACCATATGTGGCAAATTTGTGTTGATTTAAAAATGGTGAACATTCTTCTCGATCAACAAAGTGGTTACACTAAGTTTCCCTGTTTTATAGGTCTTTGAGACAGTAGAGCTAAACAAGAGCATTGGGTAAGAAGAAACTGGCCCTTGAGAAAAAATATGAAGCCTGGAAGGCAAAATATAGTCCAGAATTTACTAGTAGCTCGTGACAAAATTATCCTTCCACCATTACATATAAAATTGGGCATCATGAAACAGTTTATTAAATCATTAGATAAAGACAGGGACTGCTTTTCTTACATTTGCCAAAAATTTTCTCAGCTCACTATGGAAAAGATTAAAGCCGGTATTTTTGATGGCCCCCAAATTAGACAACTTACGAAAGATACTCAGTTGAGAAATTCTATGACTGAGTTAGAACTAAGGGCTTGGACAGCTTTCGTCTCTGTGATGCAGAATTTTCTCGGAAATAAAAAATCAAAAAATTATATTGAACTTGTAGAAGACCCTATGTTACAATTAAAAAAATTTGAGGTGCAATATGAGCATAAAACTCCACTTCCTCCATAGTCACCTAGACAGGTTTCCGGAAAATTTAGGAGATATGAGCGAAGAGCAGGGAGAGCGTATGCATCAGGACTAACGCGTCATGGAAGAGCGCTATCAGGGTTTCTGGGATACGAATATGATGTCTGAGTATTGTTGGTCTCTGACACGTGATTTTCCTAAGTCTACATATCCGGGAAGAGCTTGAAAACGAAGTTTTTTAGAACTCAATGATTAACTTGATTTTTAATAATTTTTTTCTTAGTAAATATACATGTTTTTTTTCTGTTTTATACCTACATAGCTGAAACTCAGAAACTAGAGCTGATAAAAAAATTCTACTCATATATTTGAAATTAGCATATCAAATGTAGTCAACAACAGCTAAAATTTCTTCGGCAACAGATGTACTGTAAAATAGTGTTATCAACAAAAAATTATTACCAGAGGTGAATTATTAAAAGTTTAAAATATTTTATTATATAACCACTTCCTGTGTTTTAAAAATGTCTATAGAAACCTTATAGAATTGTTTATTCATACAATAATTATATCCAAATATAAATTATAGTAATAATATCTTTATTAGGAAAATTATTATTTTTATGTTTTGAGGTACTTTTTATTAGAGGGAAACTATTTTTCTGTTTAATAATATATTTTATGATCTTACATAATTTTTCCACTTAAAGTTAAACTTACTCTTATTTTATTTTTATATAATGCTTACTATAGGAAGTAGTTCACAAATTATTCTAAACAAAAAGTATAAAAGTGTAAATATGTTGGACACTGTTACTTTTAGCAAAGTATCAATCTTAATATTTCTTTACAACTCGGTAGGTCAAATTTTTTCTATTAAAATACCATAACTTTACATGCAAAAAAGTTAGATTTCGTGAATGTATTCCTTATTTGTGGTGGAACAATAGATTTTTATTTCTTCATCCATAGAATCTCCACTTATCGATTCGTGTATCAAAAGGTTTTTAAATATAGTTTAATATTCTTTTTTCTCAGCCAATTGCTGTCCATTCCTGGACGTATGCCTCTTTAATCGTCTCCATGCTATTCTGTCCTGTGCTATTTGAAACCGTCTGTTCCTGCCTGCTTTTTTATATCATCTAGCCATCTCTTTTGGAGTCTGCCTACACTATGCCTTGTTTGGTCGCCAGTACGTTATTCTTGCTGTTCATCTATCAGGAATCTATCTAGCCACATGTCCAACTCATTGTCATTTGATTCTTCTTCGGATCGCGTAGTTTCTGATCTTATCCCTTAAGCTGATTCCGAGCATCGCCCTCTGTATTACTCTCAGCTGTTCTGCACTTCTTCTCATCATTGACACAGTTTCTATAGGCAATATACACATATCAAAGACCGTCATTTGCGATTTATTAGTATGGCTCTATTTCGAAAAATGCAGTAAAACCTACCAAAAGCAACCCAAATTAGATTGTATGAAACTCTCTAAATTCTAGAGACTGATCCGTCTTTGCATTACGGTAGCATTAAGAATCCCAACAGCAGCTATGAAAACTCTACTCAATTTTCAGTTCTTCTTGATATAATAATCAAGGATGAGGTGAAGGTAGGTGTATACAGGCTAGAACAAAATAAGTTCTGATGGACTGGACGTGTCCTGAGACACACCAGAACGACATGGTAATAAATTAATTGCTGGGGATGAGCAGTGATACTGTGGCAAGAGCTTATAACTTTAAGAAGTCCTAAATCATTTAGGCCCACTGGAAGCCAGGATCTGATCAATCGCTGTTTGTAACTCAGCCAGGAAACGAAATCTGATCATAGTAGAGGAGCTGGAATATATGGAGATCAATATAAATGAGGCACTAGGACAGTACACCACTGTATTACATGTGGAAATATATACAATTGACATCTTCGAGAGAATTTGAAGAGAAGTTACAAGAACAGGACCATTCTCATTTTCTCCGACAGTCATCAGATAAAATCTGTGTGACTGTCAAATCTTATCGCTCTGGTAAAACACAACTAGGTTACTGTCGCGTGAGTACCAGAACATGGAGGAATCTTAGGCAATTAAGAAGTGGACCAACTTTAAGCAGAAAAAGGATGTAGATCATAAAAAAATATTAAAAAGAAAATCTGAAATTATTTAATATTAAGCATAAAATAATAAATTAGAAAATAACTTGAAAATGGTTTATTTTAAATAAAATTAATAATATTCTTAATAAACGTATTCTCAATATAATTTATATTCAGATATTGTTACTGCATAAATAAAGTATATGTTAAAACATTTAAAAAATAAAACCTTATAATACATTACAAGTTCGAAAATAACTCTCCTTCAACAATAATTTTTTGTAGATTGTATAATTTTAGTTAAATAAAATAAAAACCTATACAGAAAGTTAGTAAGTTTTAGCATAAAAAAACTCAATACAAATATACAGGCTGTTGGGAAGGATGGTGTCAATTCTTAAGGGAGTGAGGCAAGGAATCAAAACAAATCATTTTTACTTTACATTCTTATACATAGTATCGCGGTTTTAGAGATTTTTGATATTTAACGTGAATTGAGGTTTGTGGAATATTATTGTGACAATATGGCTTTCTTTTCTATTAAAGAGTATTTATCCTGACTATGTTTTTGTTATAATAATAGTCCAGACACCTCAATTTGATATGGTGGACTTGCAATACAGAAAATAATAAATAATTTAATACGATGACGAAAAATACTGGAGACAATATAAGAGGGAGAGAGAGAAAGTGAGGGAGGTATGGATTTTAACGCGTCGACAATATGAGTATTTTAGCGTCTAATATGGGCTGTGTTGGGAGTACCGAACAGTAGTTGGATGTCCTTCGAGAAAGAGATTACGTTGTTGATGTCCTGCGTAGAGAGCATGTCTGTAAGGCTACCCAAGATTTTGTACCTATTGCATTGGTTTTAATAATTGAGGCAGACAAAAACAATGGGATTTATGGTCAGGGGAAGACATGTAAGACACAAAGGCTGACCAATGGGCAGTCTAGTAAGTATTACAGATTCCCTTCTAGTAAGTGAGTTATGTGTTGTATTGTTGAAGCAGGAGTGTTTGATGTTGTGTAAGTTATTATCATCTAGAGTTTGATCCTATTCAAGTTGGATGAGACTGTTGATCAAGTTGTTAGAGTAAGTATTAAGGGTCTTTGATATAGAAGATATAGTCTATGACCATATAAAAGGAGCGGAGTTGGTGGGTGGGGTTTATGAGAGGAAGTTGAGGGTAAAGGTTCATCTAATAATGGGGGGTTCATACTGAGTATATGTACACACTTTTTGAGTAACAGAGACTGTATTCTTTACTGTTATAGAGCTGTATGGCGGTATGAAGTTGGGGTTTAAGTAGTTATACATTTTCTTTGCTTCAAAATTGGGGATTTTATTTGTGGTACGTATTTTTTGTATCTCGAAATCTTTTTTGTATACCTTGCAGCTTTTGTGTCGTGTGTTTTTGACAATTGACACAGCTAAGGTTTAGGTTACATAGAGTGTCAGGGTGTGCTGTGTGCTCGCAGGATAATCATGTGACTGGGGATTCACATTTGCTTGCAGCATGTTCCAAATGATTACAATTGTAACAACGAAAGGGGGCCGGTATATGATTTCTTACTCTGATTGATAGGTATCCTGCTTCGATTTTATCGGGTAGAGAGTGGGTATTCAATAGGATAATGAATGTGGGTGAGGATTTGGCTGGGTCCCTATAGGATATTATAAAAACGCTAGTTACCTCCTGTTCCTCAAGGTTAGATATTATTTCTTCATCTGAGCAATATGCCAGATCTTGGCAGGTGATGACACCTTTTAATGTCTTTAGGGCACTATGAGGTGATATTTCTACATCATAGGAGTAAAGTTTATGTAATTTAAGAGCGGTATTAGACTGACGTTCATTACTAACTTCAATTAATGTTGGGTAAAACTACTGGAGATTCAACTCTAGGTCTTTTGAACCTCGAGTGCATTTTTGATCCTATTGAGGAAACATCATCTCTATTTAAACATGAGTCCAAATCCATTTTGTTCCCATGAGTAGTGGAGGAATCAACACATCGCCCACAGTAGTGCCCCGCAGTTTCAGAAGCGCCTCGACGCAAAATTAGAGTTAGAGATAGACAAAATTTGGAAGTGTTATCTGCAACTAAGCGATAAATCGGGCGCAGAGTCGACTATGATTAATTTGAAGGTATTTGTATCTCCATAATTTCAAAATATGAGACAAGTGTCGCTCACTAATATAAAGATCATTGAATGTAGTACTCTATAAGACTATTTAGTTATTGGTTTTAATAACATTATTTATTTTTTAAAACGCATTTAAAATTTTACTCATTGCAATAAATGTAAGATAGTTTAGCTGATTTTCAGTGTTTAAATTATAACTTTAAGCTAATTTTGTATAAAAATAAAGTTATAGTCATAAATAAAATGAAATACAAAGGACAATAATTCTGAAAAGTGTTTTCATGTGCTTTATTGCGTTTCAAACGAATCAGGCCTTCTAATTTAGATAAATTATAGTAATTTAGAATTTGTCTTGATTCCCTATATCTTTCCTTTAAGACTATCAATCACAATATTCATAAACATACGTGAACCTAAAGAAATCTAGTAGGCTTACTTAAATTTTAATTAAATTAGTTTATGTAAAACTGTTAATTCGCCTAAAATAAATACATTGATTAGATATAAATATTAACTGATATGTATTTATTCAACAGCTTGATAAACTAATTTAACATCTATCTTTAAAACAGTGTAGTCAAAACAATCAATATTCTTACCAAATCTTATGTAAAAGTTGAAATTCTATGCTTATTTCTACATAAAATAAGAAAAATACATACAAACACACACCTACATACCGGGTCTAGAAAAGAAATCGAATATTCTCATAGTCGATATTTTTATAGTGCCCTTACTGACAATTTTTTACCCTTCATAATTTTTCGGTCTGAATTTGTATCGTGTATTATTTTACCAATAATATTACCTAAATTACCTATAGTAGCCGTCGGATCGACCGGATTTGCATCCTTGTACCATAGAATTTCGGGCGTTGGAGTCCCCTCCGCCTGGCAGTTAAGGATAATGGCGTCTCCCAGGTTAACGTAGATGACATCTTCAGGAGTCACTACGAATCTGGGGGGCGCGTGCACGTCCAGATGGAACCAGGTGCCGTTCTTGTGTTGGTTCGGTGAACGGTTGAGGAATACCACTTTACATTCGTACCTAAAAATAAACAGTACTATTAGTTTTTTTTAGAAAATTTTAGATATTAGATAAAATGCTTTCAAAAATAGCGGTCTGATAACTTTTCCAATTTTTTGGTATAGTGGATTTAATGGTTTTGTGGGCAAACATATTTTATGGCATAGTTGAATTAAAAAAAAAAAGAAATTTAATTATAAAATATAGCTTAGAATACCACATAATACGAATAGATTAAGTATTGTATCTACGCAGCGGTGATTGAAGTTCTAGAAGTATCTGAAAATATCATCTAAAAATCATAATCGAGGGATAAAGATGGTGAGAAAGACAATATTAACTTAGGTATAAAAAAGCACAGGCAAAACTGAAAGAAAATAAGTATAGGCAAGAAATTGTAATAAATTATAGGTGGAAAAGTACAGAGAGTTGAAGGATTATGAAAAATATTCGTCAAGATAAAACAAATGATATAATATACCGAATAACACCACAACAATAAAAATAGGACAATTGAAAAATATAATTTTTGAAAGCAGACCCGATTAATAATAGGTAAGCATATGGCTGTCAAAAGTTATACAGATGATCTTTCAACATTATATAAATGGTACCGGGATTATGGTATATTAGAGATTATAGAAGCGTAAAAAAAGTGAGACTGGGAGGTGAACATAAATTAGAGGTACAACTGGAAAGACTCGAATGTTACATTACAACAAATAGCAAGAAAGTGTAGTAGCTAAAAGCTAGAACATAGAAAATGTTAATCGCCGCAGAGATGATGGAAGGGAAACATCTAGAAGGAGGGGAATAGACAACGAAAGAACATAAGGCCACACAATATAGTCGATGGCATTAAAATAAAGCAATATAAAAGCAAAAAAATTAAAAAAAAGATGAAGAGAATGGTGAGGAAGCATCGATATGGAACAGAGAGAGAGAGAGAGACCTACAAAAAAAAATTAAAATTGATAAAGAAAAGTGGTAGTTGGATGTGAGAAGACGGAGTATAACGTGTTTATTGTGCTAAAGACGAATGTTGGTTTACTACCTTACTTTTGTAATAAGAAAGGGGTTAAAATTAAAACACTAAGCCCTGAATTACCATACAAATTTAAAGTTCGATCTCGTATAATAAATATCCTTAAATAACAGGTGCCGACAAATTTCAGAACCAGAGACCAAATTATACTATTTCGAAACTCCCCGATTCACTAAATACGCAACTGAAGTCAGAATTTGAACCTAAAAGTTCAAAATCACGATTTAACGCCATTTCTGAGGTTATGTAATAGGGCAAGTTTAATTTTTATTGTTAAACCATATATGGTAGTTAAAAGTACTATTTTTCCCTTGCAAAACCTTCTTCGATTTATATTGATTTTTTTAATCTCTAAAACTATTATAAAACTGACATTTCCAAGATGGCGAATTCAATATCGCGAACTAAAATTTTTGAAAAACCCGAATTTGTATCTGAACTTTATACTCAGGGATTTTTGAAATAGATTTAAATTTTCAGAATTTTGACATTTAAGATAGTGTATTCATTTCAATGGCAGCCGATTAAGCGAACAAACAGTTAAATAACAGGTAGAACGAAACATTCAGTTAAATCTAAGAGAAATTGAAAAAGACGAGGACAGAGAAAACATTGATACTGATACATACTGGAGCACAATTAAGGAAGCTCTACTACAAACAGCCAAGGTTAATCTGCAAAAAGAAAAACTACAGAAGAAGAATGGATGGAAGACTGATGAGACTTTATAACTCACAAATTCCAGGATAACAGCTAAGTGTAAAAACGAAGAACAACATAAACAAATCCTCCTCCCTTAACCTCCATAAAAAGATCAAAGAAACGATAAATAGCAGGCACAGAAAACAAACAAGTACATTTATACACCAACAAGGAAATATTATGACAGACCTAAAAGAAAAACTAACATGATGGAGGAAATATGTAGAAGAACACTTTGAAGGAGAAAGACAAATAGCGTACTTGACAATTTGCAAGAGGAAACAGGGCCAGATATAACAACAGAAGAAGCGATTCAAGTCATCAAATCATCAAAAAATAAAGAAGAACCTGATCCCGATGAATTATCAGCGGAGATTCTAAAACTGATAGACGAGGAGCAAATCTAATTGCTGGTAGAGTTATTCAATAAGGTCTACGAACGTTATCCCACAAAATTGACTAGTTACAACATTTTTTACTGTTCTCACAACATGTGCAAGACAATGCAGTGATTATCAGAGTTTTTTGGAAACTTGAAACAGAAATAGGAAAACATAGATTTTGCAACGGTTTTGGAAGTCGCGAAGCTCTGTTTGTCTTCAACATTCTGGCTCAGAGATGTCTCGAAGAAAAATAAGATGTTTGTGCCTGCTTTGTAGATAACGATAAGGCTTTCGACAAAGTTAAACAAGACTAACTTGAAACGAAACTAAAGATGAAACAATTGGATATCCGAGATAGCACAATAGACGAAGTCCAAATTAAGAGAGGTGTAAGACAGGGATGCATGCTGTTGCCCTTGCTATTTAATCTAAATTTATAAGAGATCATAAAGAAAACCCTAGAAGAGGAAGATATTGGAATAAGGATTAATGGCAAATCAATCACTAATATCAGATAGGCAGATGAGTGTCTTAATGACAGAATCCTTGGATGATTTACAAAGTATTTTAGACAGGGTAGTTTCTGCTAGTGAAGAAAAAAGGATTGACACCTAATGTAAAAAAAAACAAATTTATGATAATATCGATTGCCCAACTCTGCAGCGAAGATGGCATCTGAAAAAGAAGAAGATTTACTTCAGTTCATAAGATGGCAGATTTCACTAACGTAGTCTTCAAAGAACTATTTAAATACACCAAACCTCATGATTTGAATATTATACTGGGTGACTTCAATGCCAAGGTGGGCAAGGGAAACTCAGTGCATGGAACAGTCGGTTCATTTGGCTTGGGAGAGAGGAATACGTGACAAACTAATTCAGTTTTGCCAGGACGAACAATTTAAAATTACAAACACCTGTTTCTTGCTACCATCGTGAATACTATATACATAGAAGTCCCCACAAGATCAGGTTGATCATATAGTTCGAAATCAAATACTTTATTTTAATAAATAAGAGATTTAGTATAGTTGTGTCAAATGCGCTTACATACCCGGGAGCTGATGTGCTTTCAGATCCCCTCCTTCTGCTAATGAATTTTAAACTGAAATAGATAACTAACACATGGAAAGAATAAACCAGTACAAGTACTTAAGTTGTTGGCTGCATGCAGACTGGGACTCGGAGAAAAGAAATCAGATGCAGAATTGAGATGGCGAGGGCAGCATATATATAATATGAAAAAATATTAAAAAATAGAGATATACGGTTGCCACTCCGCATGGGTTATGCAAAATGTTATGTGTGGTCTGCACTGCTGTATGGTCTTGAGTCATGGACTATGAAAGTGGATTTAAGTAATAAAGTGGAAGCTTTTGAAATAGGGACCTACAAACGCTTGTTAAAGGTACCTTGGACTGACAGAGTTACTAATGAGGAAATACTTAGAATGAATAAAGACAGAGAACTCTTCACAACAATTAACAGACGAAAAACTGCTCACCTTGGTCATATCATAAGAGGCGAAAAATACGAATTATTGTAATTAATGCTGGAGGGGAAAACTGAAGGTACAAGAGGAGTAGGTAGAAAACAGATGTCTTGGACGAGATATATAACACAATGGACTGGACTGAAAACAATAGGGAAATTAAAAGGCGCAGCGAGAGATAGAGAGATGTGGTCGCCAACATCCAATAAAGTGGATAAGCAGCTGAAGAAGAATAAGTCTTCATCCGATGCTGTACGTGAGTAAAATCTGCTCTCTTATTAATTCAAGTGAATACGCTATATGAAAATTCGGAATATTTAAATTGATTTCCGTATTCAGCGACCTCAACAAACTCTGAGTACAAAGTTTCAGTCACAAATTTCGGTTTTCAAAAATTTTAGTGCATATTAAATCCGTCACCTTGGAAATGACTATTTTGATTTTTATGTATCTTAAAAACTCTAGACGAAAATTGGATCTCGCTTCGAGGTCACTAACAACCGCGCTATTTTTACCTGGGTTTGAAAGTCTCATCAGAAACCTTAATTTTAAACCGCCATATTGAATTTTCCATGAATTGTATGAAGAAACTGATACTATCCACCGAAAAAGCATCTTTTAAAATAGCTAGAGTAGCGATCAGACAAGAAAACATAAACTCTCTTAAAAATGAAATCAATCTGTCCAAGTTTGAGTGGTTGGCCATTGACGGATTATTATGCCAAACTAACAAAATTCAGTTGACGATATATTGTAGAAATCCAAGTAGATTTTAAGGGGAACGACTAGTAATTTCAATATTATATATAGCTTAGGGGCAAACTTTAAATTTATCATGCTACATGCTACATCACCTCAAAAATAGTAAAAAACCCGTCAATTCTGATTTCAGATTCGAATTCAGCATGTCGTAAAGTCCGATTTCTGGTTCTGATGGTCAAGGAATTGTGCCGACCTTCAGTGCAGGTGGTTATATCCTAAAGTTCGATAATTCTAATAATCTATAACTATAAAAAATCCTTTAACTGTAAAACATACATTAAAAGATATTCATTCCCTAATAAAGAATTGAATGGTACTTAATAATAATTATGATTTAAAATAATTTCTAGCGTGACTATAAAATTTAATATAAATAATAATAATTTTCGACATGACTGAAGTCCACTAAATTAATTTTAACCAACTCTGTACCGCATAATAATTCGCATAGTTTTATTAGTTTTAGAACTGTCATTCCAGAAAGTAAATCTAATTTAAATTTTGCATTCAGACGCAGCCCATTTTCAGAAACGTATTCATGCAATTTCAAACTGAGTTGCAGTAAAATGATGAAGTACTTATTAAAACTGACATCGCAATCTACGAAATAACATCAGGAATTTGGATATTTTATTAAATATTTTCGTAATTACAACATGATATTAAATTTTAACATTCTTAATAACTTTTTTACATCATAACTAACAATTAGGATTTAGAATAGGGTGAATATTCCTCATAAATAAATAAATAGAAAAGGCGTTGGGCCTCAATATTAAATTAACATCATAATAAATAAATAACAAAATCTAAAATAATTATATTTTTATAGTTTTAAAGAAATATTACGAGTATTATATCAGCAAACCTGTGATTAATAGCGATTTAACCTTTCTGGGTTTAATACATATTTTTTAAAATATTTTGTTTCCTATATCAGGGAACTAAAAAAAATTCAGACAAGTGTAAAAGTAATTCCTTTTCTTGGTTCCATAATTTGTCACACGTTGGCAACGTGTAATAGATCTATATGATTTGATTTCAAGCCAAACCGCTTCGCACTCCCTCCAGGGAATATTTATTCATACCAGGCATACAAAGACACCAAACGTATGAAGCTCTGTGGGAACCCTTTCCATGTTTTCGGGTCCTAGGTGACGTGGTCTGCTGTATTTTCTACGAAGTTTCGGACGGTTGGCGTGGTTGCAAGGGGAATTGCTTTCTGAATCGGCTTATACAGATGCTCACTAAGACCCAATCCCTTGATGTTCTGCAGGAGGTTCTTTGGTATCACTTCAGTTGTTGATAAAGTTATGAGAATCGTTTGGACACTGTTTATGGCCCATTGTCTTCAGATTTGCACGTCCAGATCTCTGTATTTGGCGATCTTCTCGTTATTCTTTGGTGTTAGGTTGTTGTTAGGTACAGCAATATCGATTAATGTAGTTCGCCTAGAAATTTTGTCTGTTAGCATAATGTCTGGTCTATTATGAGCAATCGTTTGATCCGTCAGAACCGTTCGGTCCCAATATAACTTGAACTGGTTGTTCCCAGGACTAGGCTCTGGATTGTATTTGTAATCAGGCACTTTTCCTAGCTGCAATAGGTTTAACTTATCTGCTAACTTCTGGTGGAGTATCTTAGCGGCTGAGTCGTGTCTTTCCTTATACTCGGTTGCGGTGAACGCTTGTTATCCTCCTGTTATGTGCTGGATTTTCTCTGATGTTCGACAGCCATATCTACATTGATCATTTTCTATTGAGGGATCTCTGATGACGAACTTCGAATAATTCTTCGTCGGAATAACCTGGTCTTCGATAGCTAATAATAAGCCCTCCGTTTCCTGAAACATCTGTCCTGAAATCAACCAGTAGTTCGACGCTGAGTTGTCGACATTATGCTGATTAACGTAATTTGGACGACGTTCATCAAGTGGTTTCTGTAACCAGGTTTGTAACTTCTTTTGGTCTGTTTGGTGGTGAGGAGCAATATCCTGTTCCCTCAGATGTAGCGGCGTTGAATCGTCAGCCTCGTGGGGAAGAGTCCGCTAACATGTGGAAATATGAACGTAAGTTTATTATTTGTTGGTCGAGCTGCTTACCAATATCCACCAATCCTCTTCCTCCTTGATGGAAGCATTGTATGTTCAATAGCCCTTCGAGGGTGATGTGTTTGTGATTTTGTTAGGATTGTTCTTATTTTTCTTTGCAGGTTTTGGATGTCCATCCTGCTTCATTTTGCAATTCCAAAAGAGTAGGTAAGTGCAGAGCCAGCGTACGTGTCGACCGCCTTAAACAAATTTCTACTATTTAGGTTAGTTCGTAGTACCCGCCTTACCCTCTTGACAAATCCCGTTGTCGATTCGACTTTCATAGTGCGATGATCAATTCTTTTAGTTTGTTTCTATTATCACTTATCTTCAACTTAGAGGTTTTTGTGTGTTTGAAAGTCATAGACAACCATGTTTCCTGCGAAGTAGTAGATATCTGTTAGACTTCCATTGTCTATATTTTTTGTTGAATATTACGACGTTCCGGCTAGTAGTTATCTCTAGCCGTTTTCAAGTGAAACTAAATAAATTCCTAAGCTACACTACTATTTATACTAAGAGTAAATGCAATGGAGTGTGACTGAGATGGGTGCGTCATGCATGCTACGCCAAAGTCCCATTTATACTCTATTTAGTTTTAATTTACAATTACTAAGAAGAGGTTTCCACACTTCTCTTACATCTAAAGATGGTTTACTAAAGCAACTCGGGTTCTGATGTATAACCACGGCTTTTTTGAATTTTTATTTTCTCCAGCGTTGTTCTCTGCGTAGAACTTTAGCTCCAGACCATTTTATGTGGTGCCCATGAGTCCAGGCATGGTTGGCAGCACCAGATTTTTCTGTTTCTCCTCGAGATGTGTATTTTTGGTGTTCTTTTATCCTTACGTCAAGGGGTCTCTTTGTTTCGCCAACGTAGGAGTTGCCACATCCATATGATATCTGATACACACAGTTCTTCATGTCCCTTTGAGTTGTTGGTTTGGCCCTAGTGAACTGACTTCTCAGAGAGTTACTTGAATTGAAAAAAAAAACGTTGATTTTATGTTGTTTTCCTATTCTTCTAACTTTTTCCGAAATAAGGGGATGTTCAATATTGGTTTTCCTTCTTCGTTGGTTCCACGTTGTTCCAGAATTTTATCCACCAGATATACTGGGTATCCGTTAGCTGTCAGGTCATGTGATCTATCTCTTTCATCAAGTTCTCGTTGGAGTTGCAGAGAGTTAAGGCTATATCTACGAGATTTCTTATAATTCCTTGTTTGGTGTTGTTGGAGTAATTCGATGAATAGTTTAAGTATTGTCCTGTGCGTGTGGCCTTTCTATAAACTGACGTTTTGTTCGCCAGTTTTTTCAATCAAAACATCTAGGAAGGGTAATTTATTTTGTACCACTTTCTCCATGGTGAGTTCGTCGTTTCCAGTCCAGATAATAAAGGTATCGTCTACGGATCTAAGCCATAGCTTTGGATTCCTAATTGCGAATTCAGTTGCAAAAGTCTCGAATCCTTTCATGAAAATATTTGCGACTACCGGTGAAAGTGACAATCCCATCGGTAGTCCATAATCATGGATGTAGAATTTTTCCTTTTCCTGAAAATAGGAATTAGTCAAACAACTTTCCAACAGGTCCATGACAGCGTGCGGTGGTAAAGATGTTCTTTCTGCTAAGGTCTGGTTTTCTTCAAGTTTCTTTCTTATGATTTTTAGTGATTCTTTAATTGGAAAGTTGGTGTATAGGTTTTCCACGTCAAAACTAATAAAATGGTCTTCCGGTTGTACTTTTATTTCACGTATAATTTCTACGAAATGTTGTGAGTTCTTGGCCCAGGACGATGCATTTCCTTGTAAATGTCTCAGGATTGGAAGAAGGAACTTAGCAAGCTCTGATATTTCTTATAGGTTGTTTTAAGAGGTCTGTACAAAATACAAGCGCGAATTCCGAGGCTAAATCGTGAAAACCATTAAGATAATGCGGCTAAATCAGAAGCTTTTTTCTGCAACGAACATTTTGATGCAAGTATATCTTTAGTAAAATCAATAAAGGCAGTAAAAAACTATTCATTCAGTGCTTAATTATCTCATAGTTAAGTCATAATGACATGCTTAACATGTCTTACGTATATGTTAACATTTTAGTGAATTTTTAACATTTCGCAGTTACCAATAATTTTATAAATATAATAATATTTACATAAAAGTACTCAAATTTAACAACTCTACAGAATAAAAAGTCAGAAAAATTGCCCACTAAAATATCTTACCTATATGTTAACATTTTAATGAATTTTTAATATTTAGCAACTAGTAACCAATAATTTTATAAATATGATACTACTTACATAAAAGTGTTCAAAATTAGCAACTCAACAGCATAAAAAGTTAGAAAAATTGCGCAATAATTAATAAGTACATTAACTATATTAGCTTTTATAATATTATTCTCTACTATAAGTAATAAAGTAACTCAGTAGCTTGGAGTCCTGATGTCAAAAGAATTGTAACCAATCACAGAATTTTTAATCATGTAGTCACGTTTCATAAATAATAAGGTATAGTTACAAGTATTAAGACATTATCGTTAATATTGTTAAACAACTTATGAATAACTAAAGATAAAATCAACTTTCTGTCGTCACTTTGAGTACGTGAAGTACTAGTTTGTGTTCTTGAGCAAAAAAAAAATGTAGAAAATCTGGTCACTGAAATATTAATGTATTTAATATTTAACAAGGAATATAAATAATAACGTTACATTTTACTTACCATCCTTGATCCGATTCCCGAATATTGGTAAGGTTGAGCGAGGCTGCTCCATACGGCGAGTCAGCAGAGACTCGAGACACCCGTCCTTCGTAGCCTTCTCCGCTGTGAGTCGGGTAACTCTCGTACCAGATGTAAATAGGAATGTCCTGTCCCTTTAAAAAGTACTCAATCAAGGTACGGCTCTTCTAGGTGAAAAACAATGAAAAAAATAACTTTAATCTCTTCAAGTTGGGAAAACAATATTAATCGTAAAAGTAAGTCGTTTTATCAGATCTGGTAATACAAAGTTCAAAGAGCAAAACATTTTAAAAATAAATAAAAAAAAAACAACTAAAAAATCATCTGGAGTAAAATTAATGCCGCTTTCAAGAGTTAGTGTTAGGGTACTATAACATCCAAATGACTTCTATTAGTTCACCGTAACTCAGTTATTAATGACTAGCATTCCCCGTTTAGGCTTCACCAATTTTCTAATACTATTAAGTTAATAGAACTTCGTTGTAAACTATATTTTTTTGGTTTTTTGATTTTCTGGTAGCTATCCCCATTACTAGTTCTGGATATTACTATTTGTCCATTTCGGAAGGATTTTCTTAAAAAACCTAACAAATACCGTAAAAATTTTAAACTACTTTTATGTTCGCTTCCCTCGCTGATCTCGATATAAAATATTCACTCAAACTCCAAACAGCATATATTAACGTTAGAAACGAATATTAGTTGTTTAATATTCAATAATTCGAAAATCAAATCGTCAATAATAATGAAACAGGTAACGGCAGGGAACGCTTTTGAAATTATAAGTAGACGGCACTGTGAGAAAGTTGTTGCGTAAAATGTACCACAACGTGTCCGCCACCTAGTGTAGAGTCAGCAGGCTACATATGCATGATCCTGAGTACTACGTTTTATATTCCTAATGTTGTATTTTTTATTCTAGTTATTCTTTTTTTAGACGAAGTATAACTACAAATTTTTTCATTTAAACCAAGAAACATGGGTGAAAATTAGGTTACTATTGATCGAATAGTTTTTTGTATATCCCGAACAAACAAAAATCCTTTTCCTTTTTATATATTAGAACAGATTTGGTGTTTCTTTAAATTTAAATAATTTTTGTTTATTCATATATATTATGAGAGATTTTTTTCTAAACACACCAAGAGCTTTCCCCAAACTCTGTTTAACTCAAGATGACTCCTTTTCAAGTTTACTGTAGAAATTGAAGAAAAAGAGGATATTTGTTTTGCTGGACTTCATTTTTAAAGTTCATTAATAAAAGAACTAAATCATTTTCCCGAAATTGATTTCAATCACATAACTTAAATTTACAGTGTACACTTACAAAGGAAGAAAAAAACAAGACAGACAAATATTTTTTGTAAACTGTAATGCAAATGATTAAGTTGTTAAAATTATGTACGTCAAAACCTCTCCTGTCTTCGAAAGTGGCGGCCGGACTTTTAAAGAAATTGAACACATATCTATTTAAGACTACAGACCCAACGCATCCCACAACATCCAATTAAATTGGTGGGGCGAATCTAAAACTCACGCTACCGACCTGGTCAAATGGTATAGTAATGTATATTGATGGGTCTAAAACTGACAGTGGAGCTGAAGAAGGAATACAGGTCATCAACATTCGAAGGAAACATGTTACTATCTTTCAAACGAACATTCACGCCATCGAGACTTGCTTGCAGGAAAACCTAGCACAAAAAATAAAAGCGGTAGTATAACAATAGTCTTCGATAACCAAGTGGAAACAAATGCGTTGAGTGGGTGGAGAAACATAGGAGGATGCAGGGAAATGATATAAAATCTCTGGCCCTACTGCCATGTTTTGGCTGAACTTTTATTCGGTATAGCAAGAACTTCACTTCGTAGCCGTCTAGTTTGATGAACTGAAGAATAATACCGGTCGTATTGGTTATAGATCCCAAGACAAACACAGCTAAACATTCAAAATTTCAGTAAAAAATAAAGAAATCTTTCTGCCGCATTTAAATAGTTCGTTATATATGTAATTCTCCTTTCAGATAGAGAATATAAAAAATATATATACAAACAGTTTATTTCCTGCAAATATCGCTTTAGTCTTCTCTCCATACGTGTTTCGATCACCTCATGATCTCGTCAGTGGAGCTGTATCGGACCGAGAGCAACATTAGCAGGAAATAACTGATATATGAACCATAAATTTCAAGGTATGTCGGCAGGATATTGCACCTGCCACCTGCCATCTACCAACTTCGATGTTAGACTGAAAAATATCGCCAGTCGAACGACATCTATGAATCACCGGAGTAACGTGAAATTAAAAAAAAAATCAAAATTTCAGTAAGAAATAAAGTAATCTCTCTGCCGTATTTAAATAATTTGTTATATATGTAATTCTCCTTTCAGGCAGAGAATATGAAAAATATACATGCAAACAGTTCCACTGATATAAATAAAATAATAAATATAAATAAATATACAAACAGCTCCCCTGACGAGATCATGAGGTGATCGAAACGCCTATGGAGAGAGGACCAGAGCTATATTTGCAGGAAATAAACTGTTTGTATATATATATATATATATATATATATATATATATATATATATATATATAATTTTTCATATTCTCTGCCTGAAAGGAGAATTACATATATAACGAACTATTTAAATACGGCAGAAAGATTTCTTTATTTCTTACTGAAATTGTGATTTTTTTTAATTTCACGTTACTCCGGTGATTCATAGATGTCGCTTGACTGGCAATATTTTTTAGTTTGACATCGAAGTTGGTAGATGGCAGGTGCAATATCCTCCCGACATGCCTTGAAATTTATGGTTCATGTATCAGTTATTTCCTGCTAATGTTGCTCTCGGTCCGATACAGCTCCACTGACGAGACCATGAGGTGCCGAAACACGTATGGAGAGAGGACCAGAGCGATATTTGCAGGAAATAAACTGTTTGTATATATATTTTTCATATTCTCTGCCTGAAAGGAGAATTACATATATAACAAACTATTTAAATGCGGCAGAAAGATTGCTTTATTTCTTACTGAAATTTTGATTTTTTTAAATTTCACGTTACTCCGGTGATTCACAGATGTCGTTCGACTGACGATATTTTTCAGTCTGACATCGAAGTTGGTAGATGGCAGGTGCAATATCCTGCCAACATACCTTGAAATTTATTTTTTCATATTCTCTGCATGAAAGGAGAATTACATATATGTATAACAGCTAAACAATGTTGGGTGCCCATCCAAAGAAATGAGTACTGAAATACTGAACTTAACAGAAACCAAATCAAAAGAAAGATAGGTTTCTTGTCCTGACACTGCTCCCCGAGATAGCATATGC
This sequence comes from Diaprepes abbreviatus, assembly GCA_034092305.1. Taxonomy (NCBI): domain Eukaryota; kingdom Metazoa; phylum Arthropoda; class Insecta; order Coleoptera; family Curculionidae; genus Diaprepes; species Diaprepes abbreviatus. The sequence goes on along the minus strand of JASJET010000079.1, from coordinate 2,193,011 downwards.
ATATTCTGAAAATGGTTACCCAAGTGAGACTAGGGGAAGAGAACTGTGAAACTACATCGCATATTATTTTTGGGTGTTCCACACTCACGTATTGGCTTCATACTTACGATCAGGAAGCTGGCAACTAGAAAAATCTATTAAGGAGGCTAGAAAAAAAAACACTAAGTCTACGAGGTTGCATTGTCAAGGCTCTAAGATCCTCTACTTGAGTAAAGTTATTTCGTCTATCAACCAATCAAGTAATTTGAATTAAACTGGAGTAGTTAAATTATATCAAACATGGAAACAAAATTTTCGAAAGATGTTATTTTAAGAATGAGTGCAAAAATCCTGACTAGTCAGTTTTTTCATATTAAAATTAGGAAAAGTTTTGTTCATACTGTTTTACCAGATATTCTAAATCTATATGTTATATTTAACCGAAATTATGAGGTAAGAAATATTTACCTTTTCTATCTCACTAATGAACTCTGTATACTTATAGCGTACAAACTAGATTAAAAATAGATACAGATTACTGAGTGGATTTAAAAAGGTTAAAAGTGGAAGTATTGGGGAAGTGACTTGCCTAAATTTAGAGGCCATATAGAAATGAAACATGAAATTTTAATTGAAAAGAAAAAATAATTTGTCATCTATTTATCTTTTTTTAGACACTAAATAAATATTGAAACTATATTAAAAGCTTTTTAAGATTTTACGGTATATGTCCGTGATATCACAGAAAAAATATATAATAAAAATTATATTTCTTCTTCAAATAGTAGGCTATAAAAGAGCTGTCATGAATAATTTTTCCCTAAATCAACACAAAATAATAAAAATTTGCAGAAATAGATATTACTAGTGGATTTTTTATATTTATAGTTTCTAGGGAGAAAAATCAAACATTTCCGGTGACATGCTTATATTAATGATTGGGAAAAATTCACTTTAGTATATTTAATAAATTTCTGTGCCTTCCCTTAAATATTTTGTGTACCTTACTGTCAGGAAAACATTAATGAGAATGATGTCTTTTATAAATGGAGAATCTTCGTATTCCTCTAAAAGTATCAAAGTTGTGTTTTTTTTAATGCAACCCCCTGTATATTATTGCATTTTTGGATTCTCCGATTAAACTAAGTGCTCATTTTAATAAGGGTTATAGTACCTAAACCTTAAGGGTCTTTAAATAATTTGAATTTTGACAAATTCTAACCTAATTTTCATGTTTCAAATACTTAAGAAGTATTTCAGTTATGTACTTGAAATTTACAGTGAAGTGTAACAATAAATCATATTTTGTATCCCAATTATAGTAAACTTGCTATATTATACAGGGTGTCCAAAAATCAAAACTAATCAAATAAGAACTTTAAGTAGCTATAACTTGATTAATTTGAATAGAACGCTATACTTTTTAACTTACCGGAAAATGCACCTTTTAAATACCTATCGAATGGTGTAAGGGTGTTCTATAGCTATTTAAAAAACACAGAATGGTGCAGAAAATGATTATTTGGCGTATTCTGTGAAAACGCGAAGACTTAGCTATAGAGCACCCTTATACCATTCGATAGGTAATTGAAACGTGCATTTTCTGGCAAGTTAAACAGTAGAGCGTTTTAAGGTTTAGGTATTATAAACCTAATTAAAATAGGCACTTATTTTGATCGGAGAATCCAAAAATGCAATAATATACAGGGAGTTTCATTTCGAAAAGACAACTATATTAGACACCCATCTATCCCAAAAGTAAAACATTTTGAAAGTCATTATGGCCTTTAAATGTACTGGTAGTATCGAGGGCAACAATTCAGCAAATTAAAAATCTATATTTCCCTGAGACAGCACAAACACATAAAACCGGGGTTATAGAGATTTCCAGTCTTGGCGTCGAAGCAAATCTTTGGCAGGTTCTTGAATACAACATGCGAAGCTGGTGCCGTGGAGGAATCAGCAAGAAAGCTCGATGATCAGAAAGATAAGGGCAAAAGAGAAGGGGAAAAAAGGCCAGTGGTGTTGGATGGTCTTTTTATAGCGAATAAGAAAAAAATAACTGGATTTCAGGTTTATTCCCAGCACTGACCAAATTAAAATCAGCAAAACACTTTAGAGGTATACAGAGCAACTACGGTACTCTAAAATTTGGTGTAGAACACAAATTATACACATCAAATGTAGCAAAAAGGCTAAACGACGTCCCTAGATGCAACTCGGAAAGGAAAAAATGTCGTTCTTATCTTAATCTATTTTTATTTTTCTTTCTCCAGAAAGACGTCCAGCGAAATGGAGGAAAAAATACAGGGATCTTTATTTCCACGCTATGACAAGTGACAAGTCTAAAACCAAGGGAAAAATATCAAAATTTAAAATTATTTAAAGAAATTACGCAATTTACAAATCAAATTTATACCGAGGAAAAGGGGCTTATTGAGGTAAAATTTATTTGCAGGAAAGGTCGAGTTTATTCTGACTTTAAAGTTTGTTGTTGATATCTACATGATTTTTTCCGTGTTTAGCCCGATAATAACCCTAATAGTTGAAAAATAACTAACACAGGGAGAAGATAAAAGTGCCCCGAAAACTTAAGGAAGATCCAACAGGATTCAAAGGGCTTTCACTCAAAAATTGGTCGAGCCTGAAGCCAAATGTTTTTCTGCCCACTCGAGGTGTCTAAAAGAAGGTGGTAATAGATTATTTAATATAGACAGAATTACGAGAAGTAGTAAAGGAATATGTTCTTCAAATTAAACCCAAAATATAATTTAAATTAAGACTTTCTGTCTCAGAATTATATACCGAGCCACTCTGTACAAAACTAATATTTTTCTATATTTTAGGCACAATTAGAAAATCTTACGAGACAAAAATGATAACGACGAGGACTGTCAAAACAATTACTATTCATTATATTACAATTGTGAACCCAATTTCTAATAAAGATAAAAATATTGCCAACTTTTACTTTTATTTATAAATATGTTCCTAGTAAAAAAACACATAAATGATGGAGGAAATAAGCGTAAAATTATTATTTTCAGACAGATTTGGAATGGGAAAAATACAAACGTAACACGCAGTAGAAATAAACTAGTTGACAGATCAACATGAAACTTCACATATGTTCTTTTAACAGATATACGAATTTAATAATAACGAAAAATATTGGCTAGTGTCTTCTTGAGTAGGCCCGAAACTTATTGACTAGCTTAGTATTAAGTCAAATGGTTCTATTTGGTCCTGGATGAGTCAACAGATGTTTCAGATATTGTTCAGGTGTTACTTTTCATTTTAGGGACCAAAGTTTTAAAGTCAGTCATCTCGAAGGTGAAATAATGTGGTTCAAGAAAACAAAATCTAATTCTCCCTGTATAGACGACAACTTTAGTAAAATGATTAGTTATTTCAGGAGAGCCACGTTCCTGAGATAATCGTCCAAGGACACCGAATATGAATATGTTTACACACATATAACCTTCAAGACAATAAGAAAATCATGAGTAATAATTCAAGATTGCGACGTCAAATTTTCCTCTTTCCATACAGGGGCGGATTCAGCCTCTCTCTTTGGGGGGGGGGGGCGCGATGATATTACAAAAGTACAGTATGGCAAGCGAAAGCAAGTTGTCGACGGGGGTGGGAGGTAGTAGCATTTCTAGTGTAAAAGGCTGGGTCGGGTCTATTTTTCTGAATTTGAAGATCTTGGAGAGGGGGGCACTCACAAGAAAAAACAAGTTACCGACAGGGGGAGGATATGAGCAGCATACACATTCCTCGTATAAGAGGCAGAATCGGGTCTATTTTCCTTAATTCAAAGCTCTTGGGGGCAACTATCGCAAGAAAACAAGTTGTTAACGGGAGAGAGTGCCAGCAGAATATACATTCCTAATATAAAATGCAGAATCGGTTCTATTTTCCTGAACTCAAAGCTCTTGGGAACGGGAGGGGCGATCGCAAGCATACACATTGCTATACTCTATTAAGGAACTAGAGAGAGTAATAAAACTGTTACGGAAACCTCCAACCTACCTGCTCCAGTGCCGCTGGTAACTGAGGACTGCCGTAAATCTAATTATATTTAAATATTATAAGCTTTTATAAATTTACTGCAACAATAAAATTTCTGATAGTTCAATTTAATTTCTATCAGTGAGCAAAGTACACCTTACAGTGTGTCCTTAGTGATTTATCTTGTTTGTGCTTGTTTTTTATATATTATTTGAGATTAGTGAGATATCCAAAAGATTTGGCTTCCACATCTATATTTATTCCAAAATCGTTAAACCAGGATATTTTTTCCTCAACGAAAAACTTATTACGATGAATGTTTATGATGCCTTAAGATATCAATATCTAGATAATAATGTTAAAAGCACTGTTGAGATGTGTTCCAACATGACAGGAGACGGAAAATCTATTATGTAGGAAATACTGAAGGAGAAAAAAACGACTGGAATTGTTAGTACTCCCAAGCTACATTCGATCATAGGCAGACGAAAAACCTCGTTAGAAGAAGCGTTGTAAACTGTAATAAAAGGATTTGTACATACATTTTATTATGAGAAGCAGATCCCAACCGTCGACTAAATTCTAACTAAAATCAATGAAGATCGGGATTTACCTGAAATTAAAAGAACTGAGCTCTGGAAATTGCTCAGAGAACTTAATTTTTACTGGGAAAAACCAGATAGGAAATCTGTTCTTATAGATCGTCCGGAAAATGTCCGTTGGAGAAGGAAATATCTCTCTCAAGTAAAAGTTAGAGTTGCTAAAAATAACACAACTTACAAAATTAGTAATATAATTGAACTTTTAAAAGATTTTTTTGAATAAAGTTAGTGCAAAAAATTGGGAAAAATCCATATAATAAAAGAATATAAGAAAATGTGGAAACTCGATCTCATGATCGGTGAGATAGAGGAACCAACTATAATTAATTTGAGCGAAGATAGCTTCACTGACTTTGATTACGAATTAGATACGTAATGTTTACCAGCGTAAACACAATTTATTATGTAAATTTTCTGTAACATATAAAAATTAATTACATTTGAATCTCTTTTTAGTGTTTAATTTTAATTCTGCAGATGGTTTAAGAAATAAATAAACTGAAACGGCAAATATCCTACAAATGTTTTTAATTAATAATAAAATGACCGATAGCCCCAAAAAAAATTAATATTATATGGACGAATTTATTTTATGATCAACTTCTTGTATTTTTGACAATGGGTATTTTGTAAGTATTTAATAACTTTTATATATATTTTATAACTTAGAATTTTTTGAGAGAATAAGGATACGTTTTAGTGTGTGCCTAAAACGGTTTCTATGCCAAAATTAAAAACAATATAAATACATTGTGATTTGTGTTAAATATGTATTAAATATGTCAAAATTATTTACCGAAATAATATTCTGTACAATAAATACTTAATGATTAAATAAACCTTTTTCCGACGCCTATGATAAGGATTAAAATCCTTTTTAACACTTCACACATCCAAATATCTATTGTTATCCAACCCAAATAGTCCATTATTATAGACCGGTATTTTTGATTATAAAATTTCTAACCCATTCCTATCAAAAATGCATGTGTCTAACAGATTTTGCCAAGGACATTGGACTAAAGAATACAGGTAATTGTCGAAGAAAAAAAAAGCTAAAAAATGATTTATTACTCTCTCTAGTTCTTGAATAAACTATAGTATAGGAGGCAAAATCGGGTATATTTTCCTGAACTCAAAGCTCTTGGGGGGAGGGATCGCCCCCACCGCCCCCCCTTGGATCCGCGCCTGTTGCCATATGTGGTGTCAAAAATATGTCCTGTCAGATGTCAAAATACCTTCATTTATGGTCTCAAGGTCATAATTAACCATGGGGCATCATCAACTTTTTTTTATGTGTTTTTGTTCCGCTTAGTTTACGAGGTAATTGCGTAGTGAAATTAAATAACCGTCATACAGAGAATTAAAGTCTGATTTAATTTCCACTTTAATTTAGCTTACAATATACAAAATTCTAGTTCTATAATTGTTAATATAATCAAAAAATTGTTTTATCAGATGTACAATTCAGCAACAAACAATAAATATTTGTTTTTTAATTTTTATATGTTTTAATAAAACCCAGTATCTGTTCCCAAAATGAAGTAGTAAGGCCCGTTTTTTTGCCCCGCCAAGTATAACTTCATAAATATTCCCGCTATATCATATACTCCTACATTCTAAACACCAAGCTGACGAGGGATAAATTTTATGAAAAAATAAATGAACTTAGCTAATTACTGCTGGAAAGTCATTCGTTTATTATTAATAGTGCAGTTGGCTGTCAAATACAGACTAGCTGACGGATTGCGACATAATGGCTTGCCTGGCGCAGGAATAGGGAAATCAGGCTATCGAAAATTCCCATACATTAGGGACGCTTGTTCCAGAATTATGATATAGTAACAGTTCCGCGACACTTTTGTGACGAAATGAAAACGTTGATTTTCAAAGCCCTAGTAGAAATCATTTTCAAAACATTTCACTGTAGCGACGAGAGTGTCTATTAATTATAAATTAATAATTAAGCAAATTATAACCCAAGACGAAGCTTTTGGTAAAGATTATTAGGCTGAATATTGTTGCATGAGTTAATACTGAATTTAAGTGAGTGCCTTTGACGATTATTAGCTGAAATCCATTTTAATTTGAACAGGTTTTAAAATGGATTATATTTTATGTTTTTCATTTAAGCGAATTCAGTATATCATCTAAGTTTCTAAAATGTTCTACGTCATCTCCCGACACCATATTGTTTTCTTCTTCTTCTTCTTCTTCCTCTTGTTATAGGCTTACAGCCTGTTTTTTCCAACTCAATCATTCATCTCATTTGATGTTGAAATCCAGGACTCTCTTTTAGGTGGTCTACCTATTGGTCTTCTGGTTTCCGGTGTTTCATCTCGGGCGATTGTCGCTATCCTATTTTGCGCCATTCTTCCTACGTGCTCATTCCAGGCTCTTCTACGCTTCCGTCCCCATCTTACTATATCCTGCATTCCATGTTCTTCGCGTATTGTTGAATTGCGTATGTGATCTCTTAATGTGTATCCCGATATTCTTCTTAGTACTTTTATTTCGGCAGTTCTTAGAATTGATTTTGTTTTTGTGTTGTCAGCTCTCGTCTCTATTGAGTACGTCATTATCGGTCGAATACAGGTTTTGTAGATTTTTGTTTTTGAGTCCTTGCTCATGTATGTGTTGTGCCATTTTATATCCGCCAGGCTTCATGAGATTCTATTTGCCTTGTTTACTTGGTTTCTTACTTATCTTGTTCTGTATTGGTTTGCGGATATCTCAACTCCTAAGTAATTAAAGGTCATGAGTTGTTCTATTGGTTTGTCATCCACTACTAGTTTGCATCTTAAGGGCACTTTGCTTATTACAATTGACTTAGTTTTATCGATGGATATTTTCATGTTGAATTGCTTGCTTATGGTGTGGAATGCAAATAGAAGTCTTTGGAGGTCGTCTTCATTTTCCGAGACTATGACGGCGTCATCAGCGTAACATATTATTGTTATTTCCCCGGTATTCATTCTGTACCCTGGTGCCGCTGTTTTGACGTTCTCAATTATTTGGTCCATTACTATGTTAAACAGTAATGGACTCAGAGAGTCCCCCTGTCATATGCCCGACGCTATCGGTACATCCTTAGTTAGGTTGCCGCTTACTGAGATTTGTGTTGTGGTGTTGGAGTTTAGCTGTTCAACTATGTTAATTAAATTGTTTGGGATGCCTTTAATTCGCATTATTTGCAGAATATCATCCAGTCTCACCCTATCAAAGGCTTTAGCACATAAAAGCCGGCTTAGTAAATTCAATAGATTTCTCTGCTATCTGTCTTACGATGAATATGGCATCTACTGCAGATCTGTTTTTGCGGAAACCTTGCTGTTCTTCTGATATTCTGCAATAGTCAGTTATTATACCTTCAAGGATTTTGGTGATTAATTTCATTATTGAATTTAATAAAGTTATTCCTCTATAGTTTTCCGTGATCTTCCTATTACCCTTCTTGAAAATAGGTACTGTTATAGTTTTCTTCCAATCTCGGGGTATCTCTTGGTCTTTAATTATTTTGTTAAAGAGTTTTGTTAGTTCTTCGTGTAATGCATTTTCACCATATTTAATTAGTTCGTTGGGAATATTGTCGGGTCCTGGGGCTTTTCTCGTTTTTAATTTGGTGTCTTTCGTCGTTTACCTCTCTATTAACTCACAAATTGACCTTTAGGTCCCTGTTTATAATTCTCCGGTCGATGATGTGATCCAGGTATTTTCTTAGTAGTCCTCTCTACCTTCTCCCATGTGGCATCCTTGTTTTCGTAGTCCTTCATCTGGCATTCGTTGTCGTCAACTAAAGGGTAATTGACGCCCATCATATTCCTTATTCCTTCATTGTTTATTTTTTCTCTTCTAGATTACTCGCCGCTTTTCACTAGTAATCCATTTCTATAGCGATTAGCAGTTTCTTTGTTCCATCTACTGCAATATATCATTGCTATACATTGTAATATTCCGTACCCCATTTCGATATTCCTTTCTTTTAGAGCTTGGTGCAGTATTCCACGTTGTGCCATAAGAATTTTACTCACAAGATTTGATTTATTTACTGTTACCATGTGAATGTTAAGAAGTTTACCTGTAATATTTTGTATATTTATATTCATCTCCATGTCCTACTTGGCTTCGGGCTATATATTCCAGATCATTGTGATCCGGGAGTATAAGTACTCCATCATCGACAAAAAATAACGTATCATTATACACCCATTTCCCTCACACTTGCATTAAATTTAGTTTAAACAGGGCACGGGACAAATATCATCTTTATTTCACCCATTTCGTAATACTAAAGCCATTAGACAATTTACCTTTTACTTTGATTTTTGACCGCTGTTATTAGGCCACTGTTTATCTTTGCTCTTTGTACGGATTCTTAGAGTTGTTTAAAGAGTACGCTATCATAAGCCTTTTGTAAATCCACATACAGAAGGACTTCCTGGTCGAAGGCTGTTTTCTTCTCAGTTAGTTGAGTGAAAAGATGGTCTACATTTGATCTATTCGTTCTAAACTCAACTTACTTTTCTGAATCAAAATCTTTATATTATTCATCTATTTCTTTTTTACAATATTCGGATGGTGGTGTGATTAACAAATATGCCTCTGTAATTAACACATTGTTCTCTGCCTTTCTCCTCATTTATTAGAGGAATGTAACCAAATATGGAATAATATCCCTAATATGGAATACCAGCATATCTCTGGATCAAACAGTTGGAGACAAAATACAAAGCCATCATTTATTTCATTCGCTTATTTTAGTATCACACTCATTTTATCTCGTCATCCCGGTGAACCTAGTCACTGAGAGGGGTCTTTTGTTTTGTCGGCGATAAATTGTTTCTTAACGTACTTAAAAGGTAGGCATTTCTCATTAATTAGTTGGAAACAGTATTGTGATTCGTTCTTTTTTTTGTATATTGTTACTTATAGAATACAGATATAACCACGAATCAATTTGAAATTCCGAATATAGTCAGTGGATAATTGGTTCTAAAACTTACGTGGTCATATTCCTCCTTTTATAATGTTCTATATTAATTTTTGGAATGCCGTAATCGTACTCAAAAAGAGAACGAAAAGAATGGGAAGAAAGCAAGATGAGTAAGGCTATAAAAATTGTTCCGAGAAAGTTATTTTAAAGCAGCAAAATATTTTCAAACGCCCGGAGCAACTTTATTTGGACTATGTCAGAAACAAGAAACAGATGTAGATGAGACAGCAGCCACCATGTTAGACATACATCATAAAGTTTTTACTAGAATATATTTTAAAGATAGAGAGCAAATTCCATGGCTTAATGAGCAGCGATATTTGTCGAATGGTATTTATGTTGGCAAAGTGTAATAACATGCAAAATTCATTGGATGAATGAGAGATGCCTGAAAAAAGTGGTTGGAACTTTTTTTGAAGGGCCATAAAGATAAGGATCATCACCTACCAATCCCAAATCCTCTCAGTATTTATATAGATCTTTGGTCTCTCCACTTGATCATAAGAATTTGAGTGTCTTTGGGTCTAGAGAAACAGAATGATAATATTCATCTGGGCCTTCAAACTGAGTATCTAAATATAACAGCTTCGCTTCAACTGAAATATCAGTTTCTGGACTTGGACATGAAACAGCACGTGATACTGATGAATCTTCAACTTCCAGATTCGATCGTGGCAGCCTGGGTTTGGAATCTCCTTATGACGTAGGTCTAGTGTCAATTAATAGGGACCAAAAAGTTGTTGTGGCAACAATAGTTCTGGTTCACCTTTTTATAATGATCCGATAAAGAAAAGTGAGAAGAAAAGAGAAGAAGAAAAGAAATTGACCAACACATAGAATAAGAAAAGAGATAAAAAGAAACGAGACCAAGAAAAAAAAGACTGATAATTATCCGGCAGTCCTTGATGATGGAAACGAAGTTCAATTTTATATAGATAGCGAAACTGATGTAATGGGATTCTGAGGATTTAGTGTGTCTGCTTTGTCAACGATTTTCTTCTGAAATGAAATACTGAAGCAGAAATGTGGGTCAAATATCTAATGTTTGGCTAGATAAAGACTGCGTTAGTTTAGGGTTCACCACTTGAATTTGTGTTTTTTCCAGGTAGATTAGGTTATTTCTTTTTTTTTTATAATTTTCTTGATATCTTAGAAGATAAAGAAAATTTTTTTATTTTCTTAAATGAAACGTTGCGCCCTATTTATACATATTTGGGTTTTTATTTCATAAATATGTACCATTTTGTTATTTTAATTTTTAAACAATTTTAATAATATAAATTAATATTAAAAATATATGTTACTAAATAATATGTATTTTTATGCTTATTTAATTCAAATCTGACGTTGCCGTTCATGAAAACCGAACTAGTTTTGAGATTAATCACATAGGGGGCTCACGTCAATTTTGGCTAATAGAGAAATTTCAGATCTAGCCTAAGGAACATCTTGCTCGTAATAATATTATTGATAAAACTTTCGGAGAAGAAAAAGTATTTTTTTTTGTTAATGCACGACTTATTAGACCTTGAAGAGGAAAGAACTGCGATACATAGTGGGATTGCTGACTAAACATTCTCATCGGTGAGACCATCTTGGTAGGATTGGCATCACGGATGACCCAAGGAGCGGATGACGTCTTGATCAAAACCCAGAGAACACGAAATGCATTTAAGGCTCTTTAAATACGGATGACCCAAGGAGCGGATGACGTCTTGATCCAAACCCAGAGAACACGAAATGCATTTAAGGCTCTTTAAATCAATTTTGTGAAAAATAAAATTACTTAATAGTTTGTCTCAATAACAAAATTAAACACGGATATCAATCTGAAAACCCACTTCCATAGTGCGAATTACGCATATAGAACTTCTGTCAAAAATCTTTGTGTTTAAAAATAATGATTTTTTTTTGAAAAACTTTAACATCCTGAGGTTGTTTAGGAACATTTTTTTATTTGAAGGTTTTGTCTTAGAATAAGGTCAAGATTAATTCCTTGAAAGTGTTATATGTACTTAAGGATAACTCTATATAATATAATATACGGAAATCATTGAATTCATATTATTTTCTCTCTATCTCTATATTAGGTAAAAAACAATAATTTACATAATTACTAAATAGAAAAGCTGACAAATAGAAACAAAAACTTTCCTGGCGTGTTCGTGGCTTTTACTTCGCATAATTTATAGTTACCCTATTTTACAGCCCATTTGCGACTGTTATGTGAGAGTCAGTTAATTTTTGGCCTTTAAAAGCGAAAATGATGGTAAAACGTTAGATTTTTAAGTTATAATATTTTCAGCAAAAATGAATGGGTATTTTAATAACATTATTTTAAAAAGTAATTTACAATATAACAGAGCGCGACGTTGCCAAATTTACGTTTTTCGTAAGTTAGGGAAATTGTGCACAATCTGGCAATACCACGTGGGGTGTCTAGGGATGACAAGTCAACCCCCTAGGGCTTAAAATAACGAAAGTATAAATTTAAACCCAAATAACTTCAAATTTCACTCTGCCCCATAGCCGAACCTATTTATAGATGGCCCCTGTACTTCCGATACTCGATGTTTCTAGAAAATACCAAAGTACGGAACAGTTATAAAACCAGCTGGCCGGCAATCGTATCATCAGTACTGGTTTAGTATGAGTAATGGTTAGTATTAGATTAAGAACGGAAGTGCGCGAAAAAGTCAATAGTAAGAGCCTACTGTTATCTTTGTGTTGAATAAAGTTACGTTGACGCCTGTAAACGTAGCATTACATGTCTGAATCTACGTAAGCGACAGTACCAAGATGTCTAAAGGTTAGAAACATAGCTGTGTTAACCCCGCGAATAATTTTTGCTACATATGTGGTCAGTTTAACCCTAAATCGCAGAAAAGGGCAATTAGCAAAATGACCAAAGTAGCTTTTCATAAGTATTTTGTTGGCAATTAACATCGGGACTGGGCTCCTCACATATGTTGCCAAGCCTGTGCTGCAAATATAAATAACTGGTTAAATGGCAAATGCTCTTCTATGCCTTTTGCAGTTCCAAGCGAGAACCAACAAGTCATTTTAATGGCATGACAAAAGTATCTGGTTTTTCAAGAAAGAGCAAACATAACATTGAATATCCGGATATTCCCTCAGCATTAAAACTGGTTCTTCATGGAGAAGGTTTAGCAGTTCCAGCATCCCTGGTAAAATGGGAGGAAGATTTAGAAATTAATGATGATAAGAGAGAATCCGATAATGCATCTGAAAAGGACGATTCTTATTTTCCGGAAAGTGAACGAAAAGCACCCCTTTTAACGAGCAACTTGTCTTTGGGACAGTAGAGCAACACAGAGCAACTACCAAGTAAAAGAATGGCTTCCGAGAAATCAAGATATTCCAGGTCAAGCTAACGTAAAAAATATACCTCTTGTTGATCCCAAAAAGTACTGTTACCCCCATTACACATTAAACTGGGATTGATTAAAAATTTCGTTAAAGCATTAGATAAAGAAGAAATGCGTTTAAATATTTTAAACAAATTTTTCCTAAACCAAGTGATGCTAAGCAAGGAAGGAATATTTGTTCGGCTACAAATTAGAAAAATACTAAGGGATCAACAGTGTGATCAAAAATTAAGTGATATTGAATTAGATGCGTGTTTCGGAGTTTTTAGGAAACAAAAAAGTAGAAAAGTACGATCAACTTGAAGTACTATTTGAAAGCTAGTGCAAAATGGGTTGTCCCACATACTTCTTGCACTCCTGTTTAAATTTTTTCCCAGAAAATTTGGGTGTGGTTAGTGACGAGCAAGGAGAAAGGTTCCACCAAGACATATTAATAATGGAGCAACGCTACCAAGGCAGATGGGATCAAGCAATGATGGGGGATTATTGTTGGTTTCTTATGAGAGAAAGCGATCAAGAACATAACCTAAAGTCAACATTGCAAAAAAGTTATGTATAAGAGACTAAATGTATTGTAACGAAGTTTACAGCGTTAAACACTTCATAATATTAGTTTGTGTTTCTATTTTGTACGGTTTTAGGTTTATTTTCTACGAGTTTATAATTTATTTTATTAATTTTATCTTTTGTTAATTTCCTCATGAGACGTCGATGGACGAAGATCTGAAACTTTTTAGTAAATTCTATTTCCTTATTTTAGAAATCGCCAGATTACTCCATTTTCTTATTTTCGTTACGCCATATAGTATGAAAATCCATCTAGAAAGATCCGTAATCTTTTGGTATCGACCAAAAGGATATATATAAAGGGTCCAGATCGGCTTTCATGGACAGTATAGTTTGAGAGCTTGTCGATGCAACTTGCGTTAGTTTGATAAGTGTCACAATTGAGGTTGACAATAAAAAGCTTTTGAAAAACTAGAAGACAGAAAGCAAAAATGGAAGAACAACTTCAAGCTAATTTGAATCAGATTTTGATGATGATACAAGATATGAAAATAAGCCAAGACGATTTGAAGAAAAGCCAAGAAGGTATGATGAAAAATCTAGATGATATGAAACAAAAATTAAAGATAAGCCAAGAAGGTATGACGAAAAATCTAGAAGATATGAAACAAGAAATAAAGATAAGCCACGAAGGTATGACGAAAAACCTAGACGATATAAAACAAGAATTAAAGACAAGCCAAGATGATATAAAACAAGAACTAAAAACAAGCCTGGAGGACATGAGACAGAAACTTCAATCAAATCAAGATGACATAAAGCGCATAGAACAAGAAACGCAACAGAAGATTAGTAAAATTAGAGAAGACGTACATGGCGAAGTGACGGGAATTCGGAAACAGATGCAACAATTACATCTGCAAATTAGAGAAGACGTATTTGGCGAAATACAACATGACGCGACAGGAATCTATAAACAGGTGCAGCAATTACATTTGCAAATCGAGAAGATGGCCAGTACAGGTGTAATAAAGGTAGATGGTGTCATGTGATGTGTGATGAAGCCACCTATCTTCGACGGCAAAGTACCTTGGCTTACCTATGTCCGTCAATTCGAAGCCGCGGTCACCGGCAACTGGAGTTCACCGAAGAAGGCACGTGCTCTTGTTCTAGCACTACGAGGAGAAGCTATGGAGGTACTACGTAACATTCTCGAAGAAAAACAGAATGATTACGAGTTTATTGTTACATTTCTGGAGATGCGTTATGGTGAAGCCCACCTCCAAGAAGTTTATGGGGCACAACTCCAGGGAAGAAGACAAAAAACAACGAAAGTCTGCAAGAATATGAGATAGATATAATGAGGCTAATAGATTTGACTTACCCAACATACCCATAAAGCAAGAGTTATCAGTAAATAGTTTTATCGAAGGTTTACGCGATTCAGAAACAAGTCAAACTCTAAGAATGGCCCGACTGAAGAAAATTTCCGAGGCCCTTGCTTATGCCCTGCAGTTTGAAACAGCCAAACAAACCTCAAGAAACCAAGGAAGAGTCATAAGAAGGGTCAACGACTCCCAGGATGATCATAAGACCAACGAGGAATTGTTTATGAAGCTTATGAGGGAGATGCAAGAATTATTAAACAAACAAACAACACGTGACAACAAAAATACAACTTTCCACAGCAGAAATAGAATTCGTTGTTGGAAGTGTAGTCAAGAGGGGTATGTACAAAGCCACTGTACATTCGGTACTGTTCCTGGCGGAGATCATGAGGGCTATCGGCTTCACATTGCTATTATAGGTGATGGAGTTCGAAGGAGCGATTTGGAGGAAGTCTTTGTTCCTTATGGTGAACTTAAAGTATCACCTGTTTTGGATTTTCTGTTTACAAAGATAAAAAATGCTGCAGTTGCCGTCAAGGCTTGCGATGGAGTTAAAATATGCGGTTGTCGCATTAGAATGACTTATGCCAGACCGAGAAGGGGTCAGGGTAGCCGGTACTATTCGAATAGCATGCGTTTTTATTAGAGCGGCTTCCACGATCGCTTTTACAAAGATTACCCGGAAATTGCTGCTGGTGGAGGCGATAGAAGAAAGGACCATTACAGAAGATATAGAAGGACTACTCGCTGCGACCGTGGAGAATGAGACGAGAGGGAGCGTGACCGCGATAAGGGTTACGGAAGAAGAACGTTCTACAGGTCATCCTCGAGAGAGTACGTCGAGAGGGACCGCGAACACGAAAGGCACTATGGAAAAAGAACATCTTACAGGTCATCCTCGGAAAGGTTCGAAGACGATTGTAAATAGAAAGCGATGGAATGGAGACCTTTTATGACCTCAAAGCCAATACTGGAGGATTCATGGTTGGTGAAAAAGTATCGTTGTACAATCCAAAAAGTACCAAAGGGCTTTCACCAAAGCTTCAGAGGTCATGGGAAGGTTCGTACAACGTAGTGACTCGATTAAACGATCTGGTGTATCGAATTCAGAAAAGCCCTCATACGAAGATGAAAGTCGTGTATTTTGACAGATTAGCCCATTGTCATGATTAAGAAGGTTGATCGGGACGATCAAGACTCGGAAGGGGGCAATGTAACGAACTTTACAGCGTTAAACATTTCATGTTATTAGTTTGTACGGTTTTAGGTTTATTTTCTACGAGTTTATAATTTATTTAATTAATTTTACTTTTTGTTAATTTCCTCGTGAGACGTTGATGAAAGAAGGTCTGGAAGTTTTTAGTAAATTCTATCTCCTTATTTTGAACATGGAACGCCTACAGAAGACCTAGAAATCGCCAGATAAAAAGTTTTTGAAATAATAGAATGTGTTCAATAATATAGTGTGTGTTTAAAAATCGGCTGTCCGGAACAATATTTTCATGTGTATTTTTATAAATAAATCCTGTTATCCTTGAAATATTTTGTCTTTTATTATTTGAACTTATGTATGCATAATATAAAAAAATGTTTATATTAAATAAAATAACTGATACATTCTATAACTCAAAATCTATACCTGGTGGAAAATATTCGTCGATAAATTCGCAATCAGAATGCTTTAAACTCCCACGGACAGCCATTATAACATCGGTCGCATTTTCTTTTTGTATTTGTTGATTAATGTTATTAATATACAGCCTCATCCAAAAATTCATAGCCTTTTTCCAAAGATTCCAACAAATTAACTTCATACGCCAGAGTAAATTTTCAAGAAAACATCGATCGCAGACTAACCCACAATTTACCAACTTGTCCCGAATGACACCAAACTTTATAACTTGGGTCAGCCGTGCTAGTTCGAAAATGTTGTGTCAGCGGAATCCTAACTTATGACATTACAAATCAAAACGTGTCTGTCCTAAGTTTAAAGGCTGGTATTAAAGATTGTCGATGTTGGAGGAATATAATTTAAAAATTTTGTTGATTTAGCTTTACGAGGGGATTCAACATCGTTAAAATAAAGAAATAAATAGCAGACTTTTTTGTGAAATAGAAAATGCTTAATTATCGCGTCTATTGAAGGCAAGTTTACTGGATTTTATGGTTATCTAATGGACTTTAAAGTACAATTTGCTTACTTGAAAATCGTGTCAAAAAAGTGGACTCTTTTTATCTTCTTTAAGTGATAAAATTTTCGCATTAGATAAGTTATTTCAACTTTTAATTATTTTTAATGATAATGGTTACAATCTAGTTCCTAAGTAATTAGAAACAGACTGATATAGCACTGTAATTTATGGTAACCTGAAAGTTAATATTACAAAGGAGCTTATAGAGAAAGGTGCCCTATAAAGCATTTTTTAACTTTTATCGTGTTGTTTTTTTTACAATGAATAAGTAAAGAGTATCCAATTATCGATGGTTTTTCGGTTATTTCCGTTATTAGTAAAAATAGAAGGATAAGGTTTTCGCGGCACTGTGCTATTTTTTTAAAGAAATGACCGACGCCACTATAAATGCTGGCCATTCCATAATTTTGAATATGTTATTACATAAGTTGTTTAATAGTTTAAAGAATTTTTTACAATTTAAAATTTAAGAGTATCATATATTAAAAAATTGTTTCAAGGAAACAAAACGTAAATCATAAAATTGTAGATTATAAAAATCTATTTGAGAAGGTGACATTAAAGAAGGACTAAATTATTGGGCGTTTAAAATGCAAATTTGCGGAATCTGTCTGATTCAAGTTTAAATACTAATACGAAAAACTATATATGTCTTAAGGAATATAGTGTAGGAATTTTGTTGGCTTATTTTAACAAAACTACTTAGTCATTAAAAAAGTCAAAAAAGCTGTAAATATAAACTTTACAACTAATATTTGATGTACGATGATGGTTCGATAAGTTCTCGGCCTGATAAAGAAAACAAAAGATTTTTGAAAATGTTTTTATTTATTCTTTAACATAGTCCCCTTGTACTTTAATACATTTAGACCAACGACGTTCTAACATTTTAATACCCGTGATATAATCCGATTTGTTCAACTCGGCAAAATAAGCGGTTGTCGCTGCTCTGACCTCGTTATTTGAAGGAAATTTTCGTCCAGCGAGCCATTTTTTCAAGTTTGTGAAGAGAAAGTAATCGCTAGGAGCCAGATCCGGCGAATATGGCGCATGTGGAAGCACTTCGAAACGTAGGTCATGGAGTTTTGCAGCAACAACCATAGATTTGTGTGCAGGCGCGTTATTCTGATGGAAGAGCACTTTTTTTGGCAAGATGTGGACGTTTAGCCATAATCACATGCTGCAAACGGTCCAGTAGTGAAGCGTCATACTCCCCGGTGATGGGGATTGTTCTAAATAATCTATAAGCACCACGCCATGTGCATCCCAAAAAACTGTTTTTGCTTTATTTGGCGCCCGTTAACCTGCCCCCACCCACTGTTTAAACTGCTGCTTTGTCTCTGGCGTGCAATGGTGAAACCATGTTTCATCTACAGTTATAAGATATCGAAGAAACTCAGCAGGATCGCGTCTGAATCAGTCTAAACAATCTTGCGAAGTGTTCATTCGAAGGCGTTTTTGGTCGACTGTTAACAAACGCGGCACCCATCGCGCAGAAAGCTTTTTCATGCCAAGAACATCATGTAAAATGTAGTGGACACGATCTATCGAGATGTTTGCTATACCAGCAAGCCCTTGTACTTTCAGTCGGCGGTCATGAAGTATGACATTGTGAGTTTTTGTGACAATTTCCTCGTGATAGAAATTTCATCATGCGACTTTCTACTTTGATAGACCCTTTTTCTTATATTTAGTTTTTGGTGAGCTGATAAGGAAATTAGCCTCTGTTTAGTATTTTTCAAATCAAGCCAAATTTAAATTGCGAGTCTGTCCAGACAAGAGGTTTTATTTACATATTTAAAACTTCTTTTTAACTTAACCATATTTAATCTCCAGAGAGGCTGGCTTCCGATTTTTTAATGTTTAGTCTTAAATTTTGTGTCACTCTTGAATTTTTCTAAAAAAATTGCAGTATGTATAATTTCGCCCGTTTCAATATAATCGTTAGTTACGGTACCATCTTCGTCTTTTATTGTTTTCCAACCAAAAATTTTTCTTATCCTTGCATAAGTGCCTCCTACCACAAAAATTTCATACTGAACGATTATGTTGACAGCTTTAACTACTTTTTCTTTGTTGTTACGAGTGTCAATGATATTATGACCGACTAGTTTTTCAGCCTAAGCTCAAGCTAGTACAAAATGCTTAGGTCTTTGTCAGTTTTTGAGTCAATCTTTTGGTATCTTGTAGAGTGTCTTCGATCTCGAATACATATGATGTGATTAGATCGTCAATAGCACAATTTGCCTTGATGTGGTACTTATTAATAGTTTTGTTAAAGAATTAACATTACCAGAACCTAGTATATTTGGCCCTTAAAAAGAATCTCTTTGATAACAACAGAGCATAGAATTGAAATAATATTTTCATCAATACCTATTTTTCTTAAAAATAAATAATTCCTGCAGAAAAATTAATTTAGCCGTAGATTAAAACATATTTCCCTTCTTTCCTAATTCGCGAAAAAAATATTGTAATGTAATGTAATGTAATCGCAACAGCCAACAATCTGTAACGTAGAGTACATTCTCGAACGAGCCGGCAACTTCTACTTAGGCGAATCAATTTTTTTCCCGAATGTGCATGAGAGAATAAGAATAACGACAGCAGAAATAAAAACGCCGCAGTCACATATACGGAACATTAGAGTCGAACTGAATTGTACAATGAAGTTAAGAACTTCTAGTGATTTTAAAAAGATAAATGAATTAGTAGTTAATGTATTGTGGGTACATAAATATTAGTAGTGTAAACCAGTTTAGTGATTTATTTTTAAATAAAGAAGTTACAAGGAATACCCAAGCTTTACAAATCGCACGTGTGCACGTCGAACGTGAAAGTATATAATTATTGCTCCGTAAATGTTTGGTGGATCGTTGGTTAAAAAAAGGTTGTTTTCTCAAGTCTGACAAAAAGTTGGACAAACGATTAATTGCTTCTTCTACTTCAGTCCCTGATTCGAAAAGAAATTATGGTGGCAGTTGTAGTAATCTACCATCTCATCAGATTGAAAGCAAAGAAAAAATAGGCGAACATAGTGAGAAAAAAGGAAAAAAATGAAAATATGACAGTAACAAATGGGTTTTTATTTTACCGGGAGGAGTCAGAACCTAAACCGCTTTGTGTAATTTGCAATAAAATCCTGACCAACATTACTTTAAAACCATCTCTTCTTCGTAGACACCCTGAATCAAAACATTCCGAGCACAAGGATAAACCTGTTCTGTATTTTAAAAGAAAATTGACAGGGAATAAAAAGTCTAGGGTTTCTTTTCTAACAGATTTAAACGAAGACAGTAAAATGGCCCTTGAGGCATCATTTCGAGTTAGTTACAGAACTGTGAGATCTGGACAAACCCATACGTGACATAAAATTTGATTGGACCATGTGCTAAAGACATCATGAAGTGTATGCTTGGAGAAAAAGAGGCAAATTACCTTGTTCCCTTATCAAATAACACAGTATCGCGGAGAATTAATGATTTTGCAAATAATGAAAAAAATTGAATTATTATTGTTTGGTTGTAAGCACTGATGGCGCAAAATCAATGATCTGAACATTTTCTGGTCTTGTGTAGCGGGCAAAGACGATCAACGAGAATATTGAATGGACTAATTGCAGTATTCATAGACAAGCACTGGCACGTAAACGCATTTCTACAGAGTTATTCAGTACTTTAACCGACGCTGTAAAAATAGTAAATTTTATAAAATCGCATACTACAAACACTCGTCTATTCCATGCACTTCGTGAAGACTTTGGAAGCCTCTACGTTTCTTAAATAATTCAAACAGAACTTACATGGCTTTCTCATGGAAAGGCTTTAACCCGCTAGTTTGAAATCAAGTCTGAAGTTCAAGCATTTTTTCTTAACCATCCACTTCATTTGTCCTATAGTTTTTGGCTGCAAAAACTTACATACTTTGTTGATATTTTTTCTAAATTAAATTATTTAAATCTGTCTTTACAAGGTCCAAGTAGCACTATTTTCCATGTGCATGATAGAATAGTAGCCATATTAAAGAAGTAAAACTTTTGGATTCAATTTTTGCAGATGAATCTCTCTCTCTCTCTCTCTCTAGCAGCCTAATTTAGTCGACTCCTGGACATACTCATCCTCTAGTCTCTTCCATTTCAACCGATTTTCTGCAATCCGGTATCAATTTCTACCTGTTTTCCTCTTTATGTCGTCTATCCATCCATCCTGTGTGGGGTTTGCTAGTCCTCCATCGGGCGCCTCTCCAGGTGGCGGATAGGGGAAAGCCTCCTAGATATGGGTCTGTCTTCAGAGAAGCGGCTGCAAACAGTGACTGTTTTCCACGTCAGGGACGGCTGACGCAGATATCTTCCAACCCGTCTAACCAGCATGGCAAATTATGGCTATTAATGGAACGATACCCCAGGTGGGTAGGAGTCACGGATACAAATTCCGCACCTCTAAGGCCTGCCGCAAGGATTCTGGGAGAGGCATCAATTCGCAGTCACTCAAAATTACAGGTGAATGAGTATGAATGTTTTGATTCTCTCAGCATAATTTTATTAGAAAATGAAATTCAACTTAACGAAAATATTAAAAGCGATATTACTGAACATCTCAAGCAACTTCAATTAAAGTTCAAGGACTATTTTCCTGATAAACCTATTATACCTGGATCGAACAATTGGAGATGTAATCCTTTTCAAGGAGATATAACTTCGGATATTTCTTTAACTTTTCTGGGAAAAGAAATGCTCATTGACTTATCCTCTGACAATTACCTAAAAACTGTTTTCAAAAATCACTGTGTAACTGGTTTTTAGCTCAGTGTATTTTCCTTTTATGCAACATATCTATGTGAAAAAGGATTTTCAACATACTCTTACTTCAAAGATAATTATAGGAACAGGTCAAATGAAGAACCTGATCTAATACTCAAAACTTTCAGACATCGAACCAAATTTTGA
The DNA here is from genome assembly GCA_034092305.1 of Diaprepes abbreviatus. Classification (NCBI taxonomy): domain Eukaryota; kingdom Metazoa; phylum Arthropoda; class Insecta; order Coleoptera; family Curculionidae; genus Diaprepes; species Diaprepes abbreviatus. Next base: position 2,171,002 of record JASJET010000079.1, on the reverse strand, counting down.
TTTTGTTTGTTCCACCAAACAGGTACAATTATATTATTGAGGGTATTTTTCAAGTTCTGTATTATTGTATTTATTTTGTGTTAATTCTTTTTTGTAGGTTAAACTATCACTATAGTAAAAAGTTGATGCCGGTAGCCGTTACTATGTGGTAGTATCATCTTCGGGAAATGTTTAAAAAGGAACTACTATGTTTTATATCACTAAATTTATTAAGAAAACAGTGACTGCAGTTCCAACTCACAGAGTCATTTTCAAACTGAATTACAAAGTTAGACTAAGTATTCAATACAGAAACATGAGAAAATTTAACAATAAATAAAAAGTACCTGAGAAATTACATTATTACAAAGGGGAGGTGCTAAAATTTGGGAACTAATTATTATTTGGCGACAACAAATAACGGGGAAAACCCAAGTTCTGTCTGGTCATTAAGCAAATTTAAATTTTTATTTTTATTATGTTTATATATTTCTAAAGATTCAAGAATATTTAACTTTTGGCCCTTAAGACTTAACTATCGGAACAATTAAAAAACATATAAAATCCACTAATTTAAAATCCAATAATACAGCTTTAGACACAGTAAAAAGTATGAGAGAGAAAGTAAAAGATAATGATCTAATAATAACAAAAGCAGATAAATCAAATGCAACAGTTATTTTACCAAAAGTTGAATATGTCAATAAAATAGAAGCATTTATTCAATCCTAAAATATTACAGAAATTAAAAGCGATCCTACAAAAGTTTTTCAAACAAATTTGAAATAAACCCTGTCAAACATAACAGCCATTTTTTCAGAAGTCGATAAAAAAAATAATCAATATGAACCCACAAGCATCAAAACTCTATGGCCTTATAAAAATCACAAACCAGGAAATCCCATTCGCCCAGTCATTTCATACATAAATAGCCCCACGAGAGAACTCAGTATAAAACTAAATTCATTTTTCAAATAAATAAGCAACTTTAAACCAAGTCACAGTTTAAATAAATCAGTAGATCTCGTCCAAACTAAAAAACATAAAAACCCCAGATAATTCCATACTAGTTTCTTTTGACATAAAAAGCATGTTTTCTAATATTCCAACAGATGAATGTTTTATACTTATCCAAGAAATCTTACAGGAACGAAATATAAATCCAATAGTTACTACTGAAATCTTGTCCTCTTTTGAACTTTGCCTATCACAAACTTATTTCCAGTTTAATAACAAATTTTATTTACAAAATTCAGGCCTACTAATGGGTTCTCCTCTTAGCCCTCTCCTAGCAGACATTTTCATGTCGAACATAGAAAACAAAATTCTTAATTCCCCTTTAAGCAAAAATCATGTTCAATTTTGGTACAGATATGTGGATGATGTTCTAGCATGTTTTAAAGGCACTACTAGACAGCTTCAAAAATTCTTACAATACATTAATAATTGCCATCAAAAATTTAATTTACTCTGGAAACTGAAAATAACCATAAAATAAATTTTCTTGATCTCACCTCAATAATCAGTGTAATTTTAAACCAACGTTTACAGGTAATACTATATCTAATGACTCTTTTCACCCCTTACAACACAAAATGACTGCATATAATTCAATGATACATAGAGCATTCTCTTTGCCTCTCTTTGAAGAAGATCTTCAAGAGGAACTAAATATCATTGAAAGGATTGCAATATCAAACAATTTCTCCCAACAAACCATAAAGAAATTAATAACTAAAAAACAAAAACAACTAGCTTTTAATTCAATATATCCCAAAATAAAAAATGATAAAGATAGTTCATCTTAAATATCTTTGTCATACTGGGGTACCCTATCAGAAAACATAGCTAATACTCTTTCCAAACATAACATAACAGTAGCCTTTAAATTTCAACACAATCTGTCCACTATCCTTTACAATGCTAAAGATAAAATTAATAAATTTGATAAATCAGGAGTTTATAAGTTAAAATGTTCAGAGTGTGATAGCTTGTATATTGGACAAAGTGCTAGAAGCTTTAAAACTCGCTTTTCAGAACACAACCGATCATATAGCCTACAAAAAACAGACTCGAGCTTTGCCAACCATTGATTAGAACACAGCCACAGTTTTCCTAATTTAAGCAACACTGACATATTACATTATTCAACAAAGGGCCAAAAGTTAAATATTCTTGAATCTTTAGAAATATATAAACATAGTAAAAATAAAAATGTAAATTTACTTAATGACCAGACAGAACTTGGGTTTTCCCCGTTATTTGTTGTCGCCAAATAATAATTAGTTCCCAAAATTTAGTACCTCCCCTTTGTAATAATGTAATTTCTCAGGTAGTTTTTATTTCTTGTTAAATTTTCTCATGTTTCTGTATTGAATACTTAGTCTACCTTTGTAATTCAGTTTGAAAATGACTCTGTGAGGTGAAACTGCAGTCACTGTTTTCTTAATAAATTTAGTGGTATAAAACATAGTAGTTCCTTTTTAAACATTTCCTATCACTTTAGTTTTAATAATGTTTGTCTGTAAATGTTTTACGATTATGTTTTAGTTTTTCGTTATGAACTGTTATTCAATATGGAAAGTAAATTTTAATAACCCAATTTTACATTTTATTTACTGTTCCTAATCAGTACACAGGGGGCTGGCAAGAAGAGAAAGGTCAGAAACCTCTGCTCTAATTAAAACACTGTAAATGACCGAAATGAAAATTTGCTTCCTCTAGTGGGTACGAAAGGTATCGGACCTGAAATGCTTGGTAATTGCAGAAATCTTTAAGATAAAACTAACAAAATTGATATTTTGAAATTAAATTAATACCTAAACTTCAAAAAATCTAGCAGTTAAATGGGTGGAATTCTATAATAAAATTTTTAGAAAATATACACACACATATCTACTACAGTGTGGTTATTGTGGTTTAGAATACAGCTATCGTATTCTATATATACTGGTTAATATATTATTTCTTGAGCGTTTTACCACTGCTATATGTTCGAAATTCGAGCCCCTATATTAGGATCTCATCTATTATTGAAAGTACTTAATTGTTAGTGCTTGTTGATTTTTGATTAAATAGAATTGCAATTATTGCACTACATATAAAACTTTGATTTAATATAAGCTAAAGATTAAACAAACAAAATTAACGAAAAACATAATCCTGAATTTAAACTAAGAGTGAGATTTAACCTTATACCGGTTTAAATTAGAAGTCCCTCTTATTGTTTATTTTTAATAATATATGTTAAATATTGCTGTAAACCTTCTTTGTTTACAGAAAGGCTTTAAGCCTTATATCCAATTTAATTGTTATGGAAATTAAATTTTCTAGTTCGCTATTGGCGTAACACGAATCTTAATGTTGTAGTTTGTAGATTAACAGTGCACAATTTGGGATTTATCCTTATATATTTTAATTCTAGAAAGAAATGTTAACTCTTTGCTTTTATATTTTTTCTCGTAAATTATTTTACAAAAGTCATATTTAATAAGTGTGTTTTAATCTGCTCAAGTATAAATGGCCTTTTCTACGTTTATTAAATAATATCTTTAAAATATATTTGCTTTTTACTTAGTAATAGTACTTATTACTCACAGGTACTGTATGTATAATATGTTATTACACACGGGCTGTTGATTAATGAAAATAAGGGTGACATGAATGAAAATATCTGCAAAACAATTATCAGATTAGCCATACCAGGAAACAAAACAGAAACGATACCCTGTTAGTGTTATTTGTCGGTCTGATTGAAGATATGTAGTTTTAAAATTTTAAGTATTGGATAAGTTTGTTATAAATGAGTTGTACAAAACTTGAGATAGCAGAAGCGGCAAAATTAATATGTAATCCTTTACCTGAAAACTTTTACTTTTTCTAGCTGGATGGGTAAAGTGAAACAAACATTTTAAAACAGACTTTATTTACAACGTGAAATGCGTATAGGATGGGAATTATCGGATGGAGACTTTTTAAAATCAAAGGAGCTTTTATCAAAAACTGCTCCATACGATTCACCAATTCCTACTTCAATTCTTAACAATAAAACTAAGAAATTATATTTAAAAGAAAGATATTCCAGCTATTCTTATCTTTTTAAAAATGGCAATAACTGACATTTTTTCAGGAAGGTACACGTACCCAATTATTTTGAAAAAAAGGGTAAATAAAGTCAACTTGTTACTCCCCCATAAGAGTAAAAAAATAATTAATATTATATGATTTTCAAATATTTCTCTCTGCTTCTTTTTGTAACATCTACTGTAGAAAATGAAAAAAAAAAACAATTTCTAATTACCCCATTATTAAAAAAAAGTTTGTCTAGCCGCTACGACCGGGAAAATTTAGCCAGCTTCTTTCTCCCATGTCCCGCGTTTAAACCCTTTTTGTTCGACTGCAAATTGTTTATTTTACTGACCAAGATTGTAATTCCGATTATCAAAAATTTTGAATGTAACATGTGGCCTTAACGGCAATGTATTTTTTATGGTATATTTAACGTCAGTTTTTATGCGGAAATTTCTTTAAATATCATTTTTTACCATTTTAACTTTCTTGAAAAATCACCTGGTACCGACCAAATTACGAATGAGATGCTAAAGTACGGAGGCCCCAGCCTTGTCACAGAGCTCACTGTTCTCTTTCAAAAAATACTCCGCACAACTTCAGTACCCAACGAATGGCGGAAAAGCATCACAATTCCGATCCACAAAAAAGGATCAAAGAAACAACCCGAAAACTACAGGGAAATCAGCCTACTGAACAGTTCAGCCAAATTGTTAACCAAAATACTGGCACAACGGATCGTAGACAAGTTAGGGGCGTGCGAAGAACAGCAGGGCTTCCGGAATAACCGCTCTACTATCGACGGTATATTTATTATCAGACAACGGGTTGAAAAATCTATCGTATACGATAAACCGCTGTTCATTTGTTTTGTGGACTTTACACAAGCGTTCGACCGAGTCAAACTGGAACACATAACAGAACTACTGCGAAGAAAACAAGTAGACGAAGCAATCATACGCACAATATATGAACTGAATTCCAAAAACACCATGGTAATTAAAACAAATAACACTCTAACAGAGGAAATCCCACTATCCATAGGAATAAGATAGGGTGATAGCCTAAGTCCAACACTTTTCAATGTAATCATGGGCGAAATCATTGATGAGGTAAAAAGCACAAATATTGGGTACCCAATGGGACATAACACCGTTCAGATTATATGCTTTGCAGACGATGTTGCCTTGACAGCAGATAGCGAGGACAACTTACAAAGAATGCTTTTCCATCTCAATCGAATAGCCAAACAGTATAATATGAAGATATCTGTGGAGAAAACTAAACCAATGGTAATAGCAAAAGAACCGGTAAGATGCAAACTAATGGTTGATGACAAACATATCGAACAGGTTGGGAAGTTTAAATATCTGGGAGCACATATAACAAGTAACAGGGCAGTAACGGAAGAAGTACGCACACAAGCCAACAAAGCGGCCATGAAATCAGGCCAACTAAGAGACATAATCTGGAAAAATAAACATATGACGGTTGCGAGCAAAGCAAGAATTTATAAAGTCTGTGTAAGACCGATACTGACCTACGGCGCAGAAACAAGAAATGAAACAATAAAGACAAAACAAATTATGAGAACCACAGAAATGAAAACATTGAGAATGATCACGGGAACAAGTTTAAGAGATAGAATAGAATAAGAAACCCAAAAATACGCGAGGACAGCGGAGTGGGGGATGGTGTGAAGTGGGTTCGAAACCGTCGTAGGCAGTGGAGAGATCACGTGGAACGAATGGACGATAACAGACTAGTAAAAACCGTGATGAGAGAGAAACCAAACACCAAACGGCCGCTTGGACGGCCCCCCAAAAGATGGAGAGGCAGCTAGATTTCGACCTCAAACGAGGATCGATGAGGCATTGTGTAGATAACAGAACTTGGTTCTACCTAGAAGAAGAAGAAGAAGAAAAAGACACTAACTAGTGTCGAAACGTCGAATATATGTTTTGGCAAAAAAATATTTATTTAAAAAGAACTTTATTCACAAGAAAATAAAAACAGACTATATATATATATATATATATATATATATATATATATATATATATATATATATATATATATATATAGTGCATACTAATGTTTTTCCGAAATAGGGGCAAATAGATGTTCGAAGTTTGGCACTGTCCTTAGTCAGCTGAACATTTTATAATGCATGTGCCCAAAGTTGTACTATATTTACATTTTAACATCATAAATTTGCCAAATTCGAGAATAACCTTGGCGGGTCTAATAAATATTTTGTCTGCGGTTTAAGGCGTTACTAAAAATAGTCATTGATCGTTATAACTTCAACTAGCCGTTAAAATAAAGACGGTTAAAGAACAGCCCTCTGCCACTATTATTGTAACACCTGTAAATGTTTCCAGCTTGTATTAAGTAGTAATAACATCTGAATAGATGTCTGGTAGTCGATCTATAATACTAGGTTGCTGTCTCTAATGCTAAGAATTATATAATCAAAATTTTTTTAATAATAAATGTAAAATAAATTGTTATTTATTACACCCCTAACATTTCGTCGGCTGAAACAATAAATACACTAGTTTATTTTATGCTTTTTAATGAATTTATGTACATAAAACACGAAAATAAATAAAAATATAAAATGTTTTATGTACATAAAACACGAATATAAATAAAAATATAAAATGTATGTGAGAATTTTAAGAACATAGTTTTAAATATTTCACAGACAAATATTCTTTCTTCAATCGACTCACTGTTTATGGTCTTTGAGAACAGACTGTTTCTTTACTATTTGAAGATTTTTGTTATATTCGAATTAATATTTCATCTCATTGAATTAAAGCTACAAATTTAGAAGCATCCTCCCTATAGGCTTACCACGCTAAACTGAACAACAAAAAATTCTCTGATTCTGCGAATTCCCCAAATCACAGTTTTGAATGAAATAGTACCAAACAAATATTTAGTCTGCTATAGTATATCCGTTATTTTGAATTTTAAGAAGATTTTTTTAGATTCGTAATCTAGATTCCCAAAACATCCAATACCAATACCATAAAATCTGTTAAAATACAGTAAGCTAACCCGTCAGCTACGTTACAGCAACCTGCAAATTTCAGTAGACACGGTTCACCCTTTTTAGATCAAGGTTCGAATGTTTCGATACCCAACTAGATGTACCGATATCTAGTGTATCGCATTAAAAATATGGAGACAATATATCGGGTATCGAAAGCAAAAGTAAAGATACCCTAAAATATCGTATCGTATCCCCCATAGGGGCGGATCCAGCCTCTCTCTTTGGGGGTGTGGGGGGTGATATCACAAAAGTACAGTATGACAAGCGAAAACAAGTTGTCGGGGGGTAGGGGGATACCAGCAACATTCCCATTTTTAATGTAAAAGGCAGGGTCGGGTCTAGTTTTCTGAATTTGAAGCTCTTGGAGACGGAGGGGCTATCACAAGAAAATACAAGTTGTTGACGGGGGGGAATGCCAGCAGCATACACATTCCTAGTATAAGAGGCAGAATCGGGTCTATTTTCCTGAACTCAAAGCTCTTGGGGGGGACTATCGCAAACAAAACAAGTTGACGACTGGGGAGGAGTGCCAGCAACATACATATTCCTAATATAAAAGGCAGAATCGGTTTCATTTTCCTGAACTAAAAGCTCTTGGGAGGGGGGAGGCGATCGCAAGCATACACATTCCTATACTCTATTTAAAAACTTGAGAGAATAAATAAATTGTTATCGAAACCTCCAACGTACCTGCTTCAGTGCCCCAAGTAACTGAGGAGTGCCGTAAATCTAATTATATTTAAGTATTATAAGCTTTTATAAATTTACTGCAACAATAAAATTTCTGATAGTACATTTTAATTTCTGGCAGTGAGCAAAGTACACCTTGCAGTGTGTCCTAAGTGATTTATCTTATTTGTGCTTGTTTTTATATATTATCTGAGATTAGTGAGATACCAAAAAGATATGGCTTCCACCTCTATATTTATTCTAAAATCGTTAAACCGGGGCATTTTTTCCTCAATGTAAAACTTATTATGATGAATGTTTATGATGCCTTAAGATGTCAATATCTAAATAATCATGTTAAAAGCTCTGTTGAGATGTGTTCCAACATGACAAGAGTTGGAAAATCTACTATGTTCCGAATATTGAAGGAGAAAAAAAAAAAAGACTGGAATTCTTAGTACTTCCAAGCTACATTCGATCACAGGCAGACGAAAAACCTCGTTGGAAGAAGAGATGAAAACTGCAATAAAAGGAGTTGTATATATTTTTATTTTAGTGTGTCTCACTCTTTAATTTTATATATATTTAATTCCAATTAGCCGTAATTTTTTTATTATTTTATTATAGTATTTGTGTGTTTTTCTCAAGCGTGTAGAATTAACATGTTTATTTTATTTTTCTGGGGCTATCGGATATCCATATAATAAAGTAAATTAAATTAAGATATCAGTACAATAGAAATAAAAATAAGTAGGTCTAATTTTAACTGTAACATATATAAACTAATTACATTTGAATCCCTTTTTAGTGTTTAATTGTAATTCTGCAGATGGTTTAAGAAATAAATAAACTGAAACGTCAAATGGTATTTTGTAAGTATTTAAATTATAACTTAGAATTTTTTGAGAGAATAAGGCTACGTTTTAATCTGAATGTGCCTAAAACGGTTTCTATGACAAAATTAGAAATAATAAAAATACAGTTGTGATTTGTGTTAAATATGTCAAAATTATCTACATTTTGTAATGTATGTGAATTATTAAGAAATCATAAGAAATAAAATAATATTATAAAAACTTTTTATTTTTTAAGTTTATTACCGAAATAATATTCTATGCCATAAATACTTAGTGATAACATAAACCTCCTTCCGACGCCTATGACAAGGATTAAAATCCTTTTCAACACTTCAAACTTCCAAATATTTATTGTTATCCAACCCAAATAGTCCATTATTATAGACCGGTATTTTTGACTATAAAATTTCTAACCCATTCCTATGAAAAATATATGTATCTAACAGATTTTGCCAAAGACACCGGACTAAAGAACACAGGTAGTTTGCGAAGAAAAAAAGGGTAAAAAATGATTTAATACTCTCTCTAGTTCTTGAGTAAACTATAGTATAAGAGGCAAAATCGGGTCTATTTTCCTGAACTCAAAGCTTTTTTTTTTTGGGAGGGGGGCGATCGCTCCCACCGCCCCCTCCTTGGATCCGCGCCTGATCCCCCACCCCCACTTTGGAAAGAGTGAAATACTTATGCGTTACCACAAACGTCACCAAGATAAAATAACCCTATTCTAACATTCTCTTTCCCTTTATTTTCAGAAAATTCAAGTTGCTAATGAATTATTATTCGAATTGATACGTACTAATTTACTATTCGGAGTGTATGATTATTTTAACACGTATTCTTACATCACTACCTTGTACTGTATGATTCTCGTTTGTTTGCTAACATTCAAAATCAGTTGAAAGTTTTATTGCTGATGACGAGTAGCTTACTGGGTGGAGCCAGGCTCGTGCAGAAATCCAGCAAGACAAATAGGAAGAAATTTTAACTAAATATTTTATTTTATTTCATGATTGTAGAAAAAAAATTGGTATGTTATTATCACTTAATAGCAAGTATTCATTAAAATGATTGTAATTGTTGTCTTTAATTCATGTAAAAATTGCATCTCCGAGAATATAAGACATTATCAAATGGTAATTAAATAATATCCATAACCTTAAAGTATAAATACCCTTAACCTCTCTAGCTATGCTAAGCTAAGCTGAAAACTCCTCATATTACCAGATCAGTAGTAGATACCCACTTTCACCAAAATAGGTAACAGAGTGTAGTTTCCCAACCTGAAACTCTAAAAAGCTTTGAAATTTAATTAGAGATTAAAGTCATTTTAATCATTTTAACAGGTCAAACAAGCCCGAGCATCCAACTGTTAAATAACTGCATGCACTAGTAATACTTTTATTTGCTAACATACCAAAAATAACAAACTTTAGCATATTTTGTTTGTGTAACATGATTAAAGCATATTACATACATGTAAAGCGTGATAAAATGGATTTACATCGAACAAAAAGCATTTTTTGAAATTACATATGGATAAATATATTTTTAGTTTTGATAGGCCAAGCCTTTGACGTAAATTGGATGAGACCTATCCAGATGATTTGGCTACAATATAAAAACAAACCCTATACAAAATGCAACAGCAAAAAATAGGTTGGAGCCAAGAGGGGAGGGTCAAAGTTGGCTAAAACAGGTTTTTTGGGAAACGCATTTCGGAAAAAAAAGTTTCAAATAAAAGTTGTAGAGATTTTAAAAACCCACACTTTGAGCTTTTGTGTGATCATTTTCGTCAATTTGTTATTCCAAAAATGCCCAAAAACCCTTAAAATCAGATATTTTTTGCATATCGATTTTTCATTGTAAAATTAATATTTTTTGCGCTTTTTTGACTTTAAAGGGAAGCCCTCGTAATTTTTAACAAAATGATATTTTATAAGAGTAAATCAGATAATTTGTTGCTAATATATTGCTATTTGTTTATCCCAAGACGCAAAATGATGATTGCTATAACTTTTTTTTGAGTGAATATTTTGCCTTCTACAAAGGCTCAATCAAGAAGGTCTAAGCTTTCATATTTTGTTGAGAGCAAATGAAAAAATTAATTTTCAACCCCTTAAATATCGCTGTAAAAAAGGGGGTGTGCCATATTCATAATTTTTCGAGTTACCCCAGGTTAAAAAAAAAAAGAAATAGGTCCATTCGTTGCTGAAATACTGCAAATTTTTCCAAGCGTTGCTGATTTGAAGCTGCAAGTTTAGTTTTCTCGCGCGCGTCAGAGCTCTATTCCTTTATATAAAATAAAACACCCCCTTTTTAAAGTGACATTAAAGGGGTTGAAAATTAACTTTTTTCATTTGCCCCTAACAAGATATGAAAATTTAGGCCTTTACGAAGAGATTGATCCTTTGTGGAGACTAAAATGTTCACTCAAAAAAGAGTTATGACAATCAAACTTTTGCGACTTGGGATAAAAAAATAGCAATATCCTGGCAACAAATTATCCGATTTACAATTATGAAATATCATTTTGTTCAGAAAGACGAGGGCTTACCTTTAAAAGTAATATCGTGCAAAAAAAAAATTTGCAATAAAACACTGATATGAAAAAAATGGCCAATTTTGAAGGTTTTCTAGCCTTTTTGCAATAACAAATTAACAAAAATGTCCGCAAAAAAGCTCAAGTTTTTAAAATCTCTATAACTTATATTTGAAACTTTTTTTCCAAAATGTATTCATTGGCTTGTAGATTCAAAAAAACCTGTTTTAACCAACTTTGACCCCCCTCTTGGCCCCAACCTACTTTTTGCTGTTACATTTTATGTAGGGTTTGTTCTTACATTGCCGCCAATATCCCTGGGTGGGTTTCATCCATCTCGGAATTTACGTCACTACATTTACCTATGGCTTGGAGTATGAGGACCTTGCTTTCTTGTAACATATGTAGTAAATATACTTTTAATTTCTTCTTACTTTAAATTAAATCATGACAAATTTACAGAAATAAAATAAGATGCAAAAAAAAATTTGTTCATTTTCAGAACTAATTTTTTTTTACAAGATGTAACGAACTAACCTGATATAAAATAAATTAAATAATGCAGTATGTCCCAGACGAACTGCCTCGATAGATTTTTCGAAAAATAGACTTTGGAAAAATTTTAAAATCGTACCAAAGTTGATAGAATCAAATCACCTAAAATATTTTCAAGATGGTGCCCCTTCCGGTTGTACCGAAAGTTAATACCTTCTTTCTTGTTTTAAATGGAACATCCTATATGATATTTTTAGATTCTATGCAAAATAATAGACATATTTCGTGAATAATGTTGTATACCTAAATCTAACTGTTTTTGACATATTTTAAATTTTAGGTCAAAATTGGCGTTTGCTGGTCTAAACATAACTATCAATTTTTCCTGTATGAAAGTTCTTATTATTTAAATAGGGTTGATTTTTTATAGAAGAGGATCTACTTTAGTGAACTGTGTTGATATTTTGACAATAAATAAATACAGAATGATCAAGAACTAACATTAAATATTAACTTGAAAAAATCGTTAAAAGTCAATTTTTTTTAAATGTAAAAATCCAATTTTCAATATGTTGTCTTATTTAACATTTGTATATTGCTCGTCTGTTCCAAAAATTTTCAGTTTTTGAAGCATTGGTATTTTAACATTTTTGTATTGTAAAAATGTTATACGGCTTTTAAGTTTCGTTATTAGTTGGCCATGACGGCGAAACGCGAAGAAAGAAAACAATAGAGCACCACAGAAAATTCACTATTTCTTGCTATTTGACTATTATAATGCAGGAGTGATTAAATTATATACACGAAGATTATTTAAATTTGTGTATTATCTATGGGGAAGGTAACAAAATTTTATTAAAACATACCAGACATCTGTTGATAGATATCTAGATAAAGAAAGTGTTACGGAACAGTGTTAAACACATACTGGAAAATTTCTAAAATTTTAGCACAGTTATAGTGATGCTTTATTGATTTCTTTCGTCGCGTTTCGTAGTCGTGGCCAACTAATAATCAAGCCGAATAGCGTTTTTACAATACAAAAATGTTAAATTGCCAATATTTCAAAAACTGCTAATTTTTGGAATAGATAACCTTATACGAAGTGACTCTTATTGCCTAGTTATGATTATTTAAAAATAGAGAGTTTACCCTTCAAAAAAATTTCTTCTAACGATTTTTTCAGGTTAATATTTAATGTTAGTTTTTCATCACCCTATATTTATTTATTATCAAAATATCAACACAACCATCTAGAGTAGATTCCCTTCTAGTGGGAAGCCAACCCCAACTAAATAATATAGGACAAACTGATAGTTATATTTAGGCCTATAAACGTTATTTTTGATATAAAATTTAAAATATGTCAAAAACAGTTAGACTTAGGTATAAGATATTATATATGGAATATGTCTATAATTTTGCGTAAAACCTAAAAGCGAAATAACATATAGGGTATTCTATTTAAAATAAGCAAGAAAATATCGACTTTTTACTAAAGTAAACTACCAAGTTTTGAAAATTTTCCAAAGTATATTTACCGAGAAATCTATGGCGGCAATTCGTCGTGGGGCACCCTGTATATGAATGCCTTACAAAAATCACTTCTAAACATTAGAAAAAAATTCCCCTGTCTATATATCCCGATCCATTTCGAAAACTACTTAATGAATTTTAATCCGTTTTTCACCACTGACTACGGTGAAGTAACAAAACGTTTGCGAATAGATTTTAAGATATTTGTGATATTTAAGCCTTCTACATATATCAAATGGAGCGTGGCAAATGGGACATAACGAATAAAAAGGTGTTTCTTTTTTTCCAAATTTCGATCCTTTGTCAAAAACTACTTATGAATGCAGTAACATTTTTACATTTTTCCTACTGGTTGCGTAGTTATGATTATTTAGAAAAACAGAAAAAAATTAAAATCTAGCATTAAATTACCTAAATTTGAAACGCAGATCTTGTTGAGAATTATTTGTAAAATCTATATTAAATTATAATATCGATATCAAATCTAAGTTGTAGCGTCGGTTTGATAAAACCTGACTTAAACCTCTTAGATTTTTTTTTATAAAGAAAAAGTTATGGCCATAGTACCAACCACATAAGAAATTTAGGAAAAATCCTCCCCCCCCCCCCCCGCACGCCAAAATATTAAATTGCGTGCTCAATTCTTATCAAAAAATAGTTCAAAATATATTTAGAAGTAAATGAAAGTCGTTTTCAATACCTATTAAAGTACGATTGTCGTTTAATTTATCCTATTTAACGCTATATTTTATTTTCTTCTTTCCTGTAAGTTAATATTACTCAGGGAACTACATACGAATTTCTCGATCGATCCGAAATATTTTTTTGTTAACAATTTTATGCAAAATTTTCCGTGTTTCTTTTACGAGGGTAGTTCAATAAGTAAGGTAAATTTTTTAAATGCAAACGATTATATAGCTCAACTCCTCGAAAGAACCCCTACAAAGTTTCAGTATGATCCGATGCTTAGTTTATACGTAGCAGTCATTTGAAGTAGCTCATCATACCGTTGCACTAACGAGCATTTGACCTCAAAAACCGGACAAAAAGGAGAAATGCAAACTATACAAGTAATCATCGAAATTATTTTTTTTGTATACCTGAGTAACCGTACTATCATAAAAATATGATAAAGTGGCCCCTCCACGCAGCTATGTTCCGCACAGTTTCCTGCAATCTAAGCTTCGTTCAATACGCACGCATTCGTTCTTGATAGATTTTTTTTAGCCTTGTGTTTGGTATTTTGTAAAGTGAATATTAAAAAAAAAATTTTGGTGATGGAATCTGAAGAACAAGGTATGTATTTAATTTTAATATATATTATTTAAAAATATAATGACTGTTTAGTATTCTTATGGACCTAAAACAATATGCAAGAAAATTTTCTATTTTTTTTGTTTTCCTTTTTAACTAATTAGTGTTTTTGAAAATGTTCCGAGCTAGGTCGGGCTATAAGTCTTTTTTTATAATAAACTATAGACATTAGCCATATCATAACTGTCCTTAGTCAGCTGAACATTTTATAATGCATGTGCCCAAAGTTGTACTATATTTACATTTTAACATCATAAATTTGCCAAATTCGAGAATAACCTTGGCGGGTCTAATAAATATTTTGTCTGCGGTTTAAGGCGTTACTAAAAATAGTCATTGATCGTTATAACTTCAACTAGCCGTTAAAATAAAGACGGTTAAAGAACAGCCCTCTGCCACTATTATTGTAACACCTGTAAATGTTTCCAGCTTGTATTAAGTAGTAATAACATCTGAATAGATGTCTGGTAGTCGATCTATAATACTAGGTTGCTGTCTCTAATGCTAAGAATTATATAATCAAAATTTTTTTAATAATAAATGTAAAATAAATTGTTATTTATTACACCCCTAACATTTCGTCGGCTGAAACAATAAATACACTAGTTTATTTTATGCTTTTTAATGAATTTATGTACATAAAACACGAAAATAAATAAAAATATAAAATGTTTTATGTACATAAAACACGAATATAAATAAAAATATAAAATGTATGTGAGAATTTTAAGAACATAGTTTTAAATATTTCACAGACAAATATTCTTTCTTCAATCGACTCACTGTTTATGGTCTTTGAGAACAGACTGTTTCTTTACTATTTGAAGATTTTTGTTATATTCGAATTAATATTTCATCTCATTGAATTAAAGCTACAAATTTAGAAGCATCCTCCCTATAGGCTTACCACGCTAAACTGAACAACAAAAAATTCTCTGATTCTGCGAATTCCCCAAATCACAGTTTTGAATGAAATAGTACCAAACAAATATTTAGTCTGCTATAGTATATCCGTTATTTTGAATTTTAAGAAGATTTTTTTAGATTCGTAATCTAGATTCCCAAAACATCCAATACCAATACCATAAAATCTGTTAAAATACAGTAAGCTAACCCGTCAGCTACGTTACAGCAACCTGCAAATTTCAGTAGACACGGTTCACCCTTTTTAGATCGAGGTTCGAATGTTTCGATACCCAACTAGATGTACCGATATCTAGTGTATCGCATTAAAAATATGGAGACAATATATCGGGTATCGAAAGCAAAAGTAAAGATACCCTAAAATATCGTATCGTATCCCCCATAGGGGCGGATCCAGCCTCTCTCTTTGGGGGTGTGGGGGGTGATATCACAAAAGTACAGTATGACAAGCGAAAACAAGTTGTCGGGGGGTAGGGGGATACCAGCAACATTCCCATTTTTAATGTAAAAGGCAGGGTCGGGTCTAGTTTTCTGAATTTGAAGCTCTTGGAGACGGAGGGGCTATCACAAGAAAATACAAGTTGTTGACGGGGGGGAATGCCAGCAGCATACACATTCCTAGTATAAGAGGCAGAATCGGGTCTATTTTCCTGAACTCAAAGCTCTTGGGGGGGACTATCGCAAACAAAACAAGTTGACGACTGGGGAGGAGTGCCAGCAACATACATATTCCTAATATAAAAGGCAGAATCGGTTTCATTTTCCTGAACTAAAAGCTCTTGGGAGGGGGGAGGCGATCGCAAGCATACACATTCCTATACTCTATTTAAAAACTTGAGAGAATAAATAAATTGTTATCGAAACCTCCAACGTACCTGCTTCAGTGCCCCAAGTAACTGAGGAGTGCCGTAAATCTAATTATATTTAAGTATTATAAGCTTTTATAAATTTACTGCAACAATAAAATTTCTGATAGTACATTTTAATTTCTGGCAGTGAGCAAAGTACACCTTGCAGTGTGTCCTAAGTGATTTATCTTATTTGTGCTTGTTTTTATATATTATCTGAGATTAGTGAGATACCAAAAAGATATGGCTTCCACCTCTATATTTATTCTAAAATCGTTAAACCAGGGCATTTTTTCCTCAATGTAAAACTTATTATGATGAATGTTTATGATGCCTTAAGATGTCAATATCTAAATAATCATGTTAAAAGCTCTGTTGAGATGTGTTCCAACATGACAAGAGTTGGAAAATCTACTATGTTCCGAATATTGAAGGAGAAAAAAAAAAAGACTGGAATTCTTAGTACTTCCAAGCTACATTCGATCACAGGCAGACGAAAAACCTCGTTGGAAGAAGAGATGAAAACTGCAATAAAAGGAGTTGTATATATTTTTATTTTAGTGTGTCTCACTCTTTAATTTTATATATATTTAATTCCAATTAGCCGTAATTTTTTTATTATTTTATTATAGTATTTGTGTGTTTTTCTCAAGCGTGTAGAATTAACATGTTTATTTTATTTTTCTGGGGCTATCGGATATCCATATAATAAAGTAAATTAAATTAAGATATCAGTACAATAGAAATAAAAATAAGTAGGTCTAATTTTAACTGTAACATATATAAACTAATTACATTTGAATCCCTTTTTAGTGTTTAATTGTAATTCTGCAGATGGTTTAAGAAATAAATAAACTGAAACGTCAAATGGTATTTTGTAAGTATTTAAATTATAACTTAGAATTTTTTGAGAGAATAAGGCTACGTTTTAATCTGAATGTGCCTAAAACGGTTTCTATGACAAAATTAGAAATAATAAAAATACAGTTGTGATTTGTGTTAAATATGTCAAAATTATCTACATTTTGTAATGTATGTGAATTATTAAGAAATCATAAGAAATAAAATAATATTATAAAAACTTTTTATTTTTTAAGTTTATTACCGAAATAATATTCTATGCCATAAATACTTAGTGATAACATAAACCTCCTTCCGACGCCTATGACAAGGATTAAAATCCTTTTCAACACTTCAAACTTCCAAATATTTATTGTTATCCAACCCAAATAGTCCATTATTATAGACCGGTATTTTTGACTATAAAATTTCTAACCCATTCCTATGAAAAATATATGTATCTAACAGATTTTGCCAAAGACACCGGACTAAAGAACACAGGTAGTTTGCGAAGAAAAAAAGGGTAAAAAATGATTTAATACTCTCTCTAGTTCTTGAGTAAACTATAGTATAAGAGGCAAAATCGGGTCTATTTTCCTGAACTCAAAGCTTTTTTTTTTTGGGAGGGGGGCGATCGCTCCCACCGCCCCCTCCTTGGATCCGCGCCTGATCCCCCACCCCCACTTTGGAAAGAGTGAAATACTTATGCGTTACCACAAACGTCACCAAGATAAAATAACCCTATTCTAACATTCTCTTTCCCTTTATTTTCAGAAAATTCAAGTTGCTAATGAATTATTATTCGAATTGATACGTACTAATTTACTATTCGGAGTGTATGATTATTTTAACACGTATTCTTACATCACTACCTTGTACTGTATGATTCTCGTTTGTTTGCTAACATTCAAAATCAGTTGAAAGTTTTATTGCTGATGACGAGTAGCTTACTGGGTGGAGCCAGGCTCGTGCAGAAATCCAGCAAGACAAATAGGAAGAAATTTTAACTAAATATTTTATTTTATTTCATGATTGTAGAAAAAAAATTGGTATGTTATTATCACTTAATAGCAAGTATTCATTAAAATGATTGTAATTGTTGTCTTTAATTCATGTAAAAATTGCATCTCCGAGAATATAAGACATTATCAAATGGTAATTAAATAATATCCATAACCTTAAAGTATAAATACCCTTAACCTCTCTAGCTATGCTAAGCTAAGCTGAAAACTCCTCATATTACCAGATCAGTAGTAGATACCCACTTTCACCAAAATAGGTAACAGAGTGTAGTTTCCCAACCTGAAACTCTAAAAAGCTTTGAAATTTAATTAGAGATTAAAGTCATTTTAATCATTTTAACAGGTCAAACAAGCCCGAGCATCCAACTGTTAAATAACTGCATGCACTAGTAATACTTTTATTTGCTAACATACCAAAAATAACAAACTTTAGCATATTTTGTTTGTGTAACATGATTAAAGCATATTACATACATGTAAAGCGTGATAAAATGGATTTACATCGAACAAAAAGCATTTTTTGAAATTACATATGGATAAATATATTTTTAGTTTTGATAGGCCAAGCCTTTGACGTAAATTGGATGAGACCTATCCAGATGATTTGGCTACAATATAAAAACAAACCCTATACAAAATGCAACAGCAAAAAATAGGTTGGAGCCAAGAGGGGAGGGTCAAAGTTGGCTAAAACAGGTTTTTTGGGAAACGCATTTCGGAAAAAAAAGTTTCAAATAAAAGTTGTAGAGATTTTAAAAACCCACACTTTGAGCTTTTGTGTGATCATTTTCGTCAATTTGTTATTCCAAAAATGCCCAAAAACCCTTAAAATCAGATATTTTTTGCATATCGATTTTTCATTGTAAAATTAATATTTTTTGCGCTTTTTTGACTTTAAAGGGAAGCCCTCGTAATTTTTAACAAAATGATATTTTATAAGAGTAAATCAGATAATTTGTTGCTAATATATTGCTATTTGTTTATCCCAAGACGCAAAATGATGATTGCTATAACTTTTTTTTGAGTGAATATTTTGCCTTCTACAAAGGCTCAATCAAGAAGGTCTAAGCTTTCATATTTTGTTGAGAGCAAATGAAAAAATTAATTTTCAACCCCTTAAATATCGCTGTAAAAAAGGGGGTGTGCCATATTCATAATTTTTCGAGTTACCCCAGGTTAAAAAAAAAAAGAAATAGGTCCATTCGTTGCTGAAATACTGCAAATTTTTCCAAGCGTTGCTGATTTGAAGCTGCAAGTTTAGTTTTCTCGCGCGCGTCAGAGCTCTATTCCTTTATATAAAATAAAACACCCCCTTTTTAAAGTGACATTAAAGGGGTTGAAAATTAACTTTTTTCATTTGCCCCTAACAAGATATGAAAATTTAGGCCTTTACGAAGAGATTGATCCTTTGTGGAGACTAAAATGTTCACTCAAAAAAGAGTTATGACAATCAAACTTTTGCGACTTGGGATAAAAAAATAGCAATATCCTGGCAACAAATTATCCGATTTACAATTATGAAATATCATTTTGTTCAGAAAGACGAGGGCTTACCTTTAAAAGTAATATCGTGCAAAAAAAAATTTGCAATAAAACACTGATATGAAAAAAATGGCCAATTTTGAAGGTTTTCTAGCCTTTTTGCAATAACAAATTAACAAAAATGTCCGCAAAAAAGCTCAAGTTTTTAAAATCTCTATAACTTATATTTGAAACTTTTTTTCCAAAATGTATTCATTGGCTTGTAGATTCAAAAAAACCTGTTTTAACCAACTTTGACCCCCTCTTGGCCCCAACCTACTTTTTGCTGTTACATTTTATGTAGGGTTTGTTCTTACATTGCCGCCAATATCCCTGGGTGGGTTTCATCCATCTCGGAATTTACGTCACTACATTTACCTATGGCTTGGAGTATGAGGACCTTGCTTTCTTGTAACATATGTAGTAAATATACTTTTAATTTCTTCTTACTTTAAATTAAATCATGACAAATTTACAGAAATAAAATAAGATGCAAAAAAAAATTTGTTCATTTTCAGAACTAATTTTTTTTTACAAGATGTAACGAACTAACCTGATATAAAATAAATTAAATAATGCAGTATGTCCCAGACGAACTGCCTCGATAGATTTTTCGAAAAATAGACTTTGGAAAAATTTTAAAATCGTACCAAAGTTGATAGAATCAAATCACCTAAAATATTTTCAAGATGGTGCCCCTTCCGGTTGTACCGAAAGTTAATACCTTCTTTCTTGTTTTAAATGGAACATCCTATATGATATTTTTAGATTCTATGCAAAATAATAGACATATTTCGTGAATAATGTTGTATACCTAAATCTAACTGTTTTTGACATATTTTAAATTTTAGGTCAAAATTGGCGTTTGCTGGTCTAAACATAACTATCAATTTTTCCTGTATGAAAGTTCTTATTATTTAAATAGGGTTGATTTTTTATAGAAGAGGATCTACTTTAGTGAACTGTGTTGATATTTTGACAATAAATAAATACAGAATGATCAAGAACTAACATTAAATATTAACTTGAAAAAATCGTTAAAAGTCAATTTTTTTTAAATGTAAAAATCCAATTTTCAATATGTTGTCTTATTTAACATTTGTATATTGCTCGTCTGTTCCAAAAATTTTCAGTTTTTGAAGCATTGGTATTTTAACATTTTTGTATTGTAAAAATGTTATACGGCTTTTAAGTTTCGTTATTAGTTGGCCATGACGGCGAAACGCGAAGAAAGAAAACAATAGAGCACCACAGAAAATTCACTATTTCTTGCTATTTGACTATTATAATGCAGGAGTGATTAAATTATATACACGAAGATTATTTAAATTTGTGTATTATCTATGGGGAAGGTAACAAAATTTTATTAAAACATACCAGACATCTGTTGATAGATATCTAGATAAAGAAAGTGTTACGGAACAGTGTTAAACACATACTGGAAAATTTCTAAAATTTTAGCACAGTTATAGTGATGCTTTATTGATTTCTTTCGTCGCGTTTCGTAGTCGTGGCCAACTAATAATCAAGCCGAATAGCGTTTTTACAATACAAAAATGTTAAATTGCCAATATTTCAAAAACTGCTAATTTTTGGAATAGATAACCTTATACGAAGTGACTCTTATTGCCTAGTTATGATTATTTAAAAATAGAGAGTTTACCCTTCAAAAAAATTTCTTCTAACGATTTTTTCAGGTTAATATTTAATGTTAGTTTTTCATCACCCTATATTTATTTATTATCAAAATATCAACACAACCATCTAGAGTAGATTCCCTTCTAGTGGGAAGCCAACCCCAACTAAATAATATAGGACAAACTGATAGTTATATTTAGGCCTATAAACGTTATTTTTGATATAAAATTTAAAATATGTCAAAAACAGTTAGACTTAGGTATAAGATATTATATATGGAATATGTCTATAATTTTGCGTAAAACCTAAAAGCGAAATAACATATAGGGTATTCTATTTAAAATAAGCAAGAAAATATCGACTTTTTACTAAAGTAAACTACCAAGTTTTGAAAATTTTCCAAAGTATATTTACCGAGAAATCTATGGCGGCAATTCGTCGTGGGGCACCCTGTATATGAATGCCTTACAAAAATCACTTCTAAACATTAGAAAAAAATTCCCCTGTCTATATATCCCGATCCATTTCGAAAACTACTTAATGAATTTTAATCCGTTTTTCACCACTGACTACGGTGAAGTAACAAAACGTTTGCGAATAGATTTTAAGATATTTGTGATATTTAAGCCTTCTACATATATCAAATGGAGCGTGGCAAATGGGACATAACGAATAAAAAGGTGTTTCTTTTTTTCCAAATTTCGATCCTTTGTCAAAAACTACTTATGAATGCAGTAACATTTTTACATTTTTCCTACTGGTTGCGTAGTTATGATTATTTAGAAAAACAGAAAAAAATTAAAATCTAGCATTAAATTACCTAAATTTGAAACGCAGATCTTGTTGAGAATTATTTGTAAAATCTATATTAAATTATAATATCGATATCAAATCTAAGTTGTAGCGTCGGTTTGATAAAACCTGACTTAAACCTCTTAGATTTTTTTTTATAAAGAAAAAGTTATGGCCATAGTACCAACCACATAAGAAATTTAGGAAAAATCCTCCCCCCCCCCCCCCCCGCACGCCAAAATATTAAATTGCGTGCTCAATTCTTATCAAAAAATAGTTCAAAATATATTTAGAAGTAAATGAAAGTCGTTTTCAATACCTATTAAAGTACGATTGTCGTTTAATTTATCCTATTTAACGCTATATTTTATTTTCTTCTTTCCTGTAAGTTAATATTACTCAGGGAACTACATACGAATTTCTCGATCGATCCGAAATATTTTTTTGTTAACAATTTTATGCAAAATTTTCCGTGTTTCTTTTACGAGGGTAGTTCAATAAGTAAGGTAAATTTTTTAAATGCAAACGATTATATAGCTCAACTCCTCGAAAGAACCCCTACAAAGTTTCAGTATGATCCGATGCTTAGTTTATACGTAGCAGTCATTTGAAGTAGCTCATCATACCGTTGCACTAACGAGCATTTGACCTCAAAAACCGGACAAAAAGGAGAAATGCAAACTATACAAGTAATCATCGAAATTATTTTTTTTGTATACCTGAGTAACCGTACTATCATAAAAATATGATAAAGTGGCCCCTCCACGCAGCTATGTTCCGCACAGTTTCCTGCAATCTAAGCTTCGTTCAATACGCACGCATTCGTTCTTGATAGATTTTTTTTAGCCTTGTGTTTGGTATTTTGTAAAGTGAATATTAAAAAAAAAATTTTGGTGATGGAATCTGAAGAACAAGGTATGTATTTAATTTTAATATATATTATTTAAAAATATAATGACTGTTTAGTATTCTTATGGACCTAAAACAATATGCAAGAAAATTTTCTATTTTTTTTGTTTTCCTTTTTAACTAATTAGTGTTTTTGAAAATGTTCCGAGCTAGGTCGGGCTATAAGTCTTTTTTTATAATAAACTATAGACATTAGCCATATCATAACAGTCAAAACATTTTCCACATGTTTCCACCTCTTCAAGAAACCGCTTTGAGTTCCACGGTTTTTTTTTGCAATAATTTTGGTTATTTTTTACTTATATACATTTTTTTTTCCTATAGGTACAAATTTTACATCAAATGTTATTCAGGTATATCGTAAAACAATATACATGTTTTTTAAACAAAGCACATCCAACACACTTGAAGATAAGATATCATTTATGGAACATAAGCTTCGCGAAATGATGGAATGTCTCCAAAACGAGTACCATACCTTAAGTCACGATTTAAAACATTTTAATAGTGATTTGAAGAAAAGATGGATTTCATAAGTATATTGAAGAAAGATTTTTGGAAAAAAATGAGAAATAGCTTAATACATCAATACCAGTACATAACTGGGCCACGAATTCTACGGGACGCCCAAGGAAGCATTTTCAAGAATTACATGATCATAGTAAACGATGAAATACTAAAGAACTCTGCGAACAGGTACCTGTTGAGGAGCGTACCTATGCAGCCAGCGTACGTCAACGAATGTCTGGAAATGCCGCGGCATCTTAACTTATAATAGATGCAACTTCAACACCAACAAGAGCCAAACTTTACAGGAAGGTAATAAATACTGCTGAGAAACCGAAAGTAAGAAATTACACACCTGAACAAGCTTTGCAAATCTTTGTTGAAGGTGACTTTACAAGGAGGCATTCGGAGTTGTTACACGATTCCAATAAGGGTATATTTCCTTGTTATACTCTAATTAGAGAAGCAAAGAAACTCTGCTATCCAAAACCAGAATCAATCCGAGTTACGGAGATGAGTGTTGAAGTTGTGCTTCAGGACCTACTTGATCACACAGTAAAGAGACTTTGTTTTTATCTTGAGATAGATTTTTTATGGGAAAACGTACAATTATCCTAAGTCAACATATAAAACGATGCCCATTACGTTTTTTTATATTACTCTCCTTCCCCTCCCCACCCCAACTCAGCGCCCCTTCACCCGATTGGTAAAATAATGCCAGAAATGAAATCGGAGCACCTAAAAACATAAAGCGATAACCATTAAGTTTTTTTACTATTACTCCCCTCCCCCTCCCCACCCTAAGTCAGCCCCCCTTCACCCGATTAGTAAAATAATACCAGAAATCAACTTAGCGCCATCAAAAATCCCAGGATATTCATTTTGATACGTCTAGAGTCAAAAACAACGACGTTATTAATTTTGTCCGGTTTTTGAGGCCAAATGCTCGTTAGTGCGTTGCTTCAAATTAAGGAAAAAGATGAGTTTCGAGGAGTGATTAAACATTTCTAACAATAAAGAAAAGTAATAAGTCAAGCAAACTTTTAAACCCTAAAAATAAAAGCGCTAAAAAAATAATTTTGTTTTATTACTAAACCGGCAGAAATGGAGAATTTTATTATTTTCGGAATATATCTATTTCTCTTACATATTTCAAAGTTTTATTGCAAGGTTCTTGTCCCTAATATCCCTATATAAGCATTTATTTGTTGACATATGTAATATAAATTATGATAACATCATAAGCAAAATAAAACTGGTCGACTAGAAAAATTAAATTTCATGGCAACTAGACTGGGTTTAATTCTTAAATCTTCTTAGCGAATCTAGCTGTAATTTTTTGTAAAAAACAAACATAAGCCTTCAAAATTACTGAAAAAAATATTTGAGGTTTTTAGCAAGCATAGACGTAAGAGAAATTAATATTACTTAATATAGATTGCGGATCGTATAGAAGAAAGTTGTCTATCGCTTAAAAAGATATAGAGGGTTCTCGAGGAGTAGTACTTCTTTTTCTAATTTTAGTCAGGTGACAGGGATATCCAATGATGTTTAGAGTTTCGTGCTTAGCTCCACCATTAGCAAGAGTGGGGCTATTCTTAGAAAACGTTCTATCTCTTTTTAAACGTGAATCAACTTTCTTGCGCAGGATTCGCAGTCCATATTAATATTAATTTTTCTTACGTCTATGGTAGCAACGCACATCAAACTTAAATTTCATGACGCTTTAATCAAGATTTGTATATAATTTATACCAGTACCAAAACTTATTTATTATTTCATAGATAAAAAGATTTTTAATTGTATGATCATCTGGCACTTTTCTTTGCATTTTTTTTTTTAATTTAAGATAGTATTTACCAAATATCAAATACACCAAATATAATTTTGTCCCAGCCTAATCAATAATGGTTGAACCACACTTCATTAATATGAAACTTTCTCAGCTTATTCACAGGTCCAATCTAAGGTTAATTTCTTATCTATTTGGTACTGAAATTAACTTAAAATTAACTTACTTAATAACATTTAATAACAGTTCTCACAAATTGGGACCTCATTGTGAGTCTAGATGTAATTTCTATCTTCGGAGCACGTTTTGAAGTGCTATTCATTAAATTTGTAAACGGGGCACTTCTGTCTCCAAAACTAAATTTTGTGGTCATTCAGTCCGGATAACAATACCTTTTATTTTATTTTTTAACAAGTTAACTCGGTTTTTGTTATAATCTTCAAAGAATTCAGAGTACATCTCTGATACGATACATAGGGAAATATTTTCTTTATCATCTGTCATAACCCCTAATTTATTTTTACTAATGTATAGCATATTCTCCGAAGAGATTATCGATTTCCAACTGATGATTTAAATCAGTTCTCAGCGAGTAACGAGACGAACCGCACTTGAAAATGTCAAATAGAGATTTTGGCGAAAGGTCGTGAAAACGATTTTTTGAACGAACGGATTGAAACCCGGAATAACCAAACCATTTATATATATATATATATATATATATATATATATATATATATAAGAAAATAAGTCAAAAATTTTGAAAATGCCTTAAATAAAGGGCGAAACGTCAATTGTTTGTATTCTTTGTTAAATCAATAACCTAAACCCAGGAAAAGACAAAATAAAGAATAAAGGATATAATCTATAGTTCAAGAACCAAGAAAATATATATATATATATATATATATATATATATATATATATATATATATATATATATATATATATATATATATATAAAATAAATATTTTTCAATGTGTTGTATAGTAAACCGACATGTTACACAAATCAGTATCTCTGATTAAATTTCTTGGAATAATGTTAAATTTAAATATTGCTCCGTCCCTGCAAATTTTAAAAATATTTATGGTTAAAATCCCACGTGCACTAGCAAAAATGCGATATTAAAATTTCTAAAGCTAGGTTCCTGCTAATTTATAAAATAAGCATAACTTTTTCATTTAAACAGCTACGACACTAAATGATTTTACGCAATATAACTTACAATGGGAGATCGTGACCCTGTGATTACCTAATTTAATGAGACTTAAGAATTATACTGACCAAGGTCATATAAAGAAATCCCCAAAAATGTTCGTGCAATCGCTAATTTGAACGTTATACGCTGACAAGTGAGATACTCTTTAATAAGCTTTCTCACATCAGTCACCGTGGCGCAACTGGGTAAGCGCTCTACCAGTGCTCCGAGAATCGAGGGTTCGATCCCCGCCGGATGCAAAATCATCATCATTTCAGAAAATAATTATTATCGGTTTTTCCAATTATTAATTATTCCATACAGTTGTTACACACGAACATTTAAACACATACTTAAGGATTTTTTTTTTAAATAGTTGCCTCATTACCTTCATTTTCAGTTTCATAGTTGTAGGAAAAATTTTTAAAACAGATTGTGATAATATTGAAAAATCTCAAAATCAATTATTTTTAATCGAAAAACAAACCCATTTGAAAGCGTAGAGAAATGTTTTTTGTCACTTATTATTATTATTATTATAAGTAAGTATTTAAATGTTTGTGTGTAAAAACTACTTGGAATAATTAATGATTGCAAAAATCGATGATAATTATTTTTTAAAATGATAAAAAAAATCTGCACCTTGAGCTCCTGGAGCACTGATAAAGCGCTTACACAGTTGTGCTACGGCGGCTAATGTGAGAGAGCTTCTAAAAGAGTATCGTTTTTTTTTCACAATCACAACAATCAAATGAGCGATGGCACCAACGCTTTTGGGGATTTCTCTTAGTCAGTATAATTCTTAACTCTCATCAAAATCGGTGATGACAAGATCGCGACCTCCCCTTGTCAGCTTTCAACAACCATGCAAAAAAAACTACAACTAAAGACAGAGATAGAGAGAGACAGATATACAGTTGTCTAAGTACATTCGTTTACATCGTGATGTTACTAAAATTTTGGTGTTAGTAAATTATTGTGCAAAAGATGTTAATTTGCATTGAAGCTACATGTCAATTGTAGATAAAGGGTCAGTTTACTGCGTAGAAAATATGATGAATGACTGACATTTGTGCATTTACAAATAATTTTCACTCAATAGAATAAATAATGAGCGAGTTCATTTAATTGTCGGACGACAGTTGTACTGTTCGCTGGAAGGCGCTATGGGACAATACAAATGAACAAACGCTCCGAGTATTTAATCACATAATTACATTATGTAAAGTGACGAGTGCCGTTTAATTTAAAAAAAAAAACAACTATTTCTGTTGTTTAAAAGTGGTCTGAAACGTGAAGAAGTTCTACAGTTTTTTGGAAATCTAAAATTTCTTTCTAAATCTTGAATCAAAATTTAGGAAATTTACTAACTTAAAGCTTCTGTTCAAAATTCAAAATCTCAGAAATAATACAGTTTTAAAATTTTATAACATAAAAAGTAGGGTATGATAAGCATGTAAATATAAAAATTTCTATTTGATTTCATGATGATGCGTTATAATGACCATATTCCAAATACTATGAAATATTGCTATGTATTTGCGAATAAATCGGAGTTTCATGAGAATCGCAATGCGGCAATAAAAATAAAAAAAAAATAATGTAGCACGTATACCTATATTACAAGTTAAGCATACAAGTAATAATTACTGAAGTTCTTGTTCAATAAACCGATTTAAATTATCAAAAAGACACTTTTCCATGCGGTTCTGCTAACAGCTGTTGCCACAGTTTAATTGCTGATTCATGGAAACTTTTCTTGCAAAACCCTTTAGGTAATAGTGAAAATTGTATTAAAATATGTGTCTTGTGTTATAAAAATAGTCAGACGCGATTGTGCCGTTCTGCCATTGACTCCATACCAAGAATAAAATCAAGCAAAATCCGAGTTAATTCGAGTATTGTGTGCTTTGTTATTTAATCCTCAAGCATAAATGTGCTTGTATTTCGAGAATTTGCTCCGATTACGGTTTTTTTTTTGATTATAGATAGATGGTCATCAGTAAGTAATTTCTAATTTAACAAATAATTCTGAACATTTTCTAAACAACCTTCTAAAATTTTATTTTACAAGAAAACATTTTTCTGTTATATTTATTTTTTTATTGTTATGTAAATACTTTTAAAAACTTCTTTTTTTATTGTCTGTTATAAAATATATATAATAATGGATTATACTTCATATTTTAAAATCATTAAATAATTTTAATATGATGTAATATGTAAGAGCGAAAGATAAAGTGATTATTTACAGTTAATATAAATTTCTTTACGATAATTGTTTTGTAAGATTATGTTCACGATTAAAAATGTTTTAATGTAATAAATGGAGCAGTTATGAATTTAAAAAATTTATTCTGACAATGACAAACAAAGAAATGAAATATCTAGACACAAAAAAACTGACTATTTTGTACAATTTAAAAAATGTTTATAGTCGGTTCATACTTCAAAAATTATTAACTACCACCAGGAATTTCCACTATCATTTTCACTTGCAAGTTAAATGATAAACTTTACGTTCATCTATTCATAGTCCCATAGTCCAAAATTAACAACTATCGACTAAGAAGTTGGTCAAGTTTTAAAAAAGTCGGTCTAATTCGTGTCCGCTTTACATACAAATATAAAAAATCACATTATAAACAAATAAAATTTAGCAAAAATGTGTCATACATTTGCCGAAGTATTTTAGAATAAAATCAGGAAACAATCATAATTCAAAAGCAAAAAAAATAATGTTTTACTTTTAAAGATTCTAAATAGTCCATTATGGGAAGTGGAATTATAAAGGAAGTAAAAATGTCTTCTTATTTTCACAAAAATTGTTTATAAATACCGGTTTTGCTACAACGTATGTTGCATCATCAGGCAGTGACGGATTAGAATGAATAAAACGACACGTGTCAAACAAACTAACAAAAGACAACCTAGCAGAACATTTAAAAACAATAGGTTATTACCATTAGTTTAATCATAATTAAAATTTAAAAATTAACATTAAAAAAATTAAATTGTTGTAACTTAGGCTAGAAAAAATCAATCCAAGATAATAGTGTAAACCAACTTACATAAATTAGATTGGTTAGTTATTACGAGAACAAACTCGGGGATTTAGAGCTAGATCCAGTATAAACATAAAAATTAAATTGAAATCACAATAATTCTTTTAATAGACCGTAATTAACATGGACCATAAATTCACCATTTATTAAAACTGTATGTCAGAAAGGGATAAAAAGAAGGCTTGGATCCAACTGCCCAAGTAGTACCCTCTTACAAAAATAAGTGGAAGGAGGAATAAGACTGTAATTTAGAGAAATTTCAAACTTATAGGAAACTACCACCGGCCCAAAGCAACGCAAGTATTAGAGAGCTATAGAAAAAGTACATTATTGTCGACCGTAAAAATAATTATACCTATAAACAAAATTAAAGGAATAAGAAATAAAATAAATTAAAATTATTTAATAAATATTATAATTTAAATATCAAAAGAAAAACATGAGCATAACAAATTAAAAATTCATCAGTTAGTAAAATATAATTTTAAAAATCTATTGGTGTTCGGTTCAATTTATGAATTGAAAATCAGGACTATATTTAAACAATTTCAAGATTTCTAAGCTTTCAAAGTACTTCAATAAATTGGAATTATCTTCTATATGCAAAATTTTATAGTTATTATAAAAGTATGAAACATCCACTCTCCAGTATATGTTTAGCAAACAAGGATTTCCCATTATTTTGTTTTATGCGACGACCATATTCTGCAAATCTAACTTTAAAATTACGTTTAATTCTGCCTATATAGAAACAACCTCATTCGCCGTTAAGCTGGTATACCCTTAGAAGGTTATCTATTTTATCTTTATTATTAAAAAATAAATCACCAAAGGTATTTATTGATTTGAATGCAACAGAAATATTATGTTGTTGAAGAACCCTTTCTATTTTTAACCGACTTCTGAAAGAAGGAGGTTTTCAATTAGTCGAGTATGTATGTTTTTTTATGTATGTTCACCGATTACTCCGGAAAGGCGGCACCGATCTGAATGAAATTTTTTACATTATATTCAGGAAGTTGCTGCGGTGGTCCCATATTTTTTTGAATGAAATTGGTGCAGCAAAATCCAAGATGGTGCTGACAATATAACGGCCAAAAAAATTAATTTTGTCCGATTTTCTTCAAAATTGGTATGGAGGAATTTTCGGGGTCGTACACAACGAATCTGAAATAATCTTAAAAAAATTTAATGGATCCAATATGGTGGACAAAAAAAATTGATTTTATCCGATTTTCTCCAAAATTAGTGGGGGGGGGGGGACGTTTTCGGGGTCCCGACTTCAAAAATTTCAATTTCATATAAAAATTTATAGTTATTTTTCACTTTTTAGCACACTTTTAGAAGTCGGTTCAATTTTTTTTATAAAAAATTTTTATTTAAGAAACAGGACCGTTAAATGTCAAAGACTGAAATTTGTTAATATTACTGATATTGTTATTAGATGGAATATAAGAACTTCTAGCAGCATCAAGTGATAATTTCTAAAAATATTAAAGGCATGCTTCTGATTTATATTTTTTATAGAAAGATCCAAAAAGTTAATACATTTATTAGTTAACTCTAAGGTAAACTTAATCTTAGGATGTTTCGAATTAACAAAATCCAGAAAACTCTTCAACTGCAGTTCATTGCCCAACCATAACATCAACATCTCATCAAGATATCTATAGTAATAATCAATATAAGAAGTAAAGGGGTTGTTAACCTCTTATATTGATTATTATAATGGATATATTGATGACATCTTGATGTTATGGTTGGGGAATGAACTGCAATTGAGGAGTTTTCTGGATTTTGTTAATTCGATACATCCTAAGATTAAGTTTACCTTAGAGTTAGAAACTGGTAAATGTATTAACTTTTTGGATCTTTCTATAAAGAATATAAATCGGAAGCATGCCTTTGATATTTTTAAGAAACCATCTCATACAAGAGTTATAATTGATAATTCTCCATTCCATCCTAGATCTTATAAAATTGCAGCGCTGAGTAGTTACATAAATAGAACTTTTGATATTCCTTTGACTGCTAAATCGAGAGATAGAGAACTGAAAATAATTAAACAAATAGCCCATACTTATAATTTTAATATTGATTTAGTTAATAACCTTATACAAAAGAAATTATCAAGTGATGCCGCTAGAAGTTCTTATATTTCATCTATTAACAATATCAGTAATATTAACAAATTTTATTCTTTGACATTTAACGGCCCTGTTTCTTATAAAATACAAAGCGTTCTTCAACAACATCTTTTGCTTGCTAAGCATATACTGCAGAGTGGACATGTTTCAGACATTACTAATAATTATAAAATTTTACATATAAAAAATAATTCCAATTTATTGAACAACTTTGAAAGCTTAGAAATCTTAAGATTGCTTAAATATAGTCCTAATAAGAATCACAATTCACAAATTGGACCGAACAGCAATAGACTTTTAAAATTATTTTTTGCTAATAGATGAATTTTTGATTTGTTATGCTCATGTGTTTTCTCTTCATATTTTAATTTTTATATTTATAATAGTTTGATTTCTTTGCCTTTAATTTTGATTATAGGTATAATGATTTTTACAGTAGACAATAGTGTATTTTTTCTATAGCTCTCTAATACTTGCTTGGCTTTGAACCCGTGGTAGTTTCCTATAAGTTTGAAATTTCTTTAAATTACAGTCTTATTTCTGCTTTCAGTTATTTCTGTAAGAGAGCACCACTTAAGTAGCTAGATCCAAGCCCGATTTTTACTCCTTCCTGACATTATACAGTTTTATCAAATAGTGAATTTTTGATTCGTAATAATTACGACCTATCGAAAGAATAATTGCGATTTCAATTTTATTTCAATGTTTATACTGGATCTAGCTCTAAATCCTCGAGTTTTACCCTCATAACAACTGACAAATCTGATTTATGTAAGTTGGTTTAATGTAATTTACAACTATTATCTTGGATTGATTTTTTCCAACCTAAATTACAACAATTTAATTTTCTTAATGTTAATTTTTAAATTTGAATTGATTATGTTAATGAATTAATAATCTATTAATTTTAAATGTACTACTAGGTTGTCTTTTGTTAGTTTGTTTGGTAATTCTTGAAGAAGGGGGTAACACACAATTTTCCGAATTTTTCGATGATTTTTTACATATCTCATATTTTTGGGTCGTAGAACATGAATATGTTGTCAATTTTCGCCGATCTAGCGCGGTTTTTCCGAAAAAAAAAATCATTTTCACTCATGTAACTTGTATTTTTCAATTATTATCTTTAAATTTTGGGCATTTATAGTAAAATACACAAACACTACACAATATTTAATAATTTTTTTTAGCCAAATTTACATAAATAACCGTGAAAAAATACGAATTTTCCATTAAACGTAAGAAAATTGTTGTCTTGTTGTTTTATAGTTTCTAGGTATGCATAGTTGGTTGCATATGATTTAAATCCAAACAGGTGATGCGATGTTGCCACGTTGACGGAGGATGAAAAACTTGGTAGTTCAAAAGCAATTAATTGTGGTCATTTCAATATTGTTGCGTAAAACGTTCTAAAAACGAAAATCATAACTAAACTAACCTGAAAAATTTTCCGAATTTTTCGATGATTTTTTACATACTTCCTATTTTCGGGTCGTAGAACAACAATATATTGTTTTTCTTCTCCGATCTTGCGTGGTTTTTTTATGGAATCTAGATAAGTTTAGTTCAGGTCAGTTCAGGTCAGGTTAGTTTATTTATGATTTTCGTTTTTAGATCAACGTAGTTTGCCAAACGATCTGTTTATTTTGGTATCCCGATTCTTCACGTTTACCCACATTTTACGCAACAATACTGAAATGACCACAATTATATGCATTTGAATTATCAAGTTTTACATCCTAATCTAAAATCCACGTCAACGTGGCAATATTGTATCACCTGTTAGGATTTAAATCGTATGCAACCAACCATACATGCCTAGAAACAGTATGAAAAGACAACGGTTTTCGTAAGTTTTATGGAAAATTCGTATTTTCCGCGGTTTTTTATGTAAATTTTTAAATATTAATTTAAATTATTAAATATTGTGCAATGTTTGTGTATTTTACTATATATTCCCAAAATTTAAAGGTAGTGATTGGAAAATACAAGTTATAGGAGTGAAAATGAACTTTTTTTTTCGGAAAAACCACGTGAGATCGGCGAAAATTGACAACATATGAATGTTCGACGACCCAAAAATAGGAGGTATGTAAAAAATAATCGAAAAATTCGGAAAATTGTGTATTTACACTTTCTCCAAGAATTACCGTTTGTTTGACACGTGTCGTTTTGTTCATTTTAGTCCGTTACTGCTTGATGATGCAACATATGTTGTTACGAAACCGGTAGCTTATTTATTAATAAAGAATTTTTGGGAAAATAAGTAGACATTTTTTACTTCCTTTGTAGTTTTACTTTAAGGTTAGAATATTAATGGACGATCATGATTGGTCATCCTTAATTTTAGCCAATTGCTAAATTTTGAAGTATGAATTAGGCATTTTTATTTCGTTAAGGAAGTGTTAATTTAATGGAAATTCTTAGTGTTAGTTAATAATTTCTGGAAGTATGAACGGACCATTAGAAATAGCTTTAAATTAATAAAAACCACAATAGAAGTTCGTTTCACTTGTCATACATTGGCTATGAAAAATATGATTTGTCTATACCGCAAGAAGTGATGAGACTTTGTCCAAATTTAACTTCAGTATGTTATTTTTTCGAACTCTTAATGTTAAATCTCGAATTTTTAGCACCCTGTACCATTTTTTCCCAAATTTGTGTAGTAATCACAATTTTGATTTAAATACATATTTTACTAACTAATAAATGTACTGATTTGTTCAAACCAGATATATAGAAATGCACAAATGTTGCTAAACCAATGAAACATATATGTATGAATGAATCGAATGAAACACAGCAATAATTGTTATCGATTGATCTGCTCTCCATATCCCCATATAACAGCTCTGTGGCCAATCACAATTGTTCAAAATTAACAATGGGTGTTTGTGGTTAGCACTTGAACACCTGCATACTAATTTTCAATATATGCTATTCAATTGTACGTAAATCTCGCTCCGAAAACATTTTTTTTCTATATTTAATTTATTATCGGGAATAAATAAATAATGCTAATTTTACCTCATTATTATGCCTTCAAAAATAGATAAACAAATATTATTAGTTGTGAATACATTCATGTTCTATTTATTAAGCCAAAAGAAAAAAAGTCTGATCTTCATAAAAACATAATATGTATTTATATATATATATATATATATATATATATATATATATATATATATATATATATATATATATATATATATATATATATATATATATATATATATGAATCAATGCTTACAGGGTGATGCTTCATTTAAAAATAGAACTAAAAGTTTGTGTGAACATGGAATCGCTATACCAAGATCAGGCTGTTAAAGATTTTAAATTATTTTAATTATCTTAATAACTTTAAAAAAGTTTAAACGATGTAAAAAAGATTTGGTGTGCGTCATACATTAAATTAGAACTGCGTCAGGTTAACAAATTATTATTTATTGAGTAAAAATATGTACAACTCTGACATTTTCGGCTTTTTGTCACCATTTTTTATAAAACATGTCAAATGTCTTTTGAAATTTACCTCTTGGCGTTTTCTCGATTTTGACTCTGTTTACGGGATAAATCCAATTCCGTCAATCCATGCATAAATCCATGGGTTTACGAAAACAATGACAGCTAAGCAGTATACGGCAACAAGAATTATGTCTGAAAATGTGCTGTGTAAACTATGATTTTATAAAATTTTCGGCGTAAAAAATTACATTTTTGTTATTTCGAATAAAATAATTACGTTTTCAAAAGTGCGCTGAGAATTATTACGATACCAAAATTATGGATCCAAAAGTACGACGATAACTATTATAATTTGGAAAATGGGACAAAAAATGACACTTAAAAGTGCATAGAAAACCATTATAATTCTTAAAATACGGCAAAGAAAATTCGCTGCATATTTTAAAGATGAAATTTTTTCACCATATTTATTACTGTTGTAATTTTTTTCACAGCATTTATTAAAAATGTAATTGTTTTCCCCGATATGTCGCTGGGCTTTCTAGTTTTCTCCGCATATATGAAGGAGTGATGATTTTCACCGTGGTTTTATAAATGTTTATTTTTTTCACCGCAAATCTTGAGGCGCAATTTTTTTTATAGCTGTAATAGTTCTCATCATACTTTTTGACACATCATTCTCTTAGTCGCATTTCTGCATATTTTAGCATAGTTTATCTCTTTAATGGAATCAAAATCGAGGAAATACTAGGAGGTACATTTTGAAACACACTTAACCTCTTTTAGAAAAATGACGTTAAAAAAGGAACAGTTAGTTGCGTACGTATTTTTATTTAATAATAATAATTTGTTAACCTCTAGGTACGTTCCTGGTGCAGTTATAATTTAATGTATTACGCACGTCAAATGTTTTTACATCACCTAAAAACAAAAATAACTCAAAATCTTTAACACCCTGTATCTTGGTAATAAAATCTCAGCAGACCCATGTTCATATAGACTTTTGGCTCTATTTTTAGATATAAAGCCATGTCATATTTAACATGAAGAATGAGTGGCTAAAATTTCAAAATGACAATATATATATATATATATATATATATATATATATATATATATATATATATATATGTATATATATAAAAATAGTCCCTAGTATTTTTTTTTCTCTAAATGAGCTTTTATGTATTATTGAATTATTTATCGTCAGGTTTGTGACGATCATAGACATAAAAGTTATGTATATAGACTGCGGATCCTGTAGAACTAAGTTGAATCACGGCTAAAAGGAGAGAGAGTGTTTTCGATGAGTAATACCTCATCGGATTCTTCTGACCGTCATTAGAAAGAAAGGGACTACTTATCCATAACACTCTGTCTCTTTCTAAGCGTGAGCCAACTTGCTTCTTTAGAATCCGCATTATATATATTTAACTTTTATTAATATGGTGGTGATATACAGCTTGTACAATGACACACATTTTAACTGTTGAATAAAAATTGTACTACCAAAATGGTAAGGAAACTGGGCTTTGTACCAGCTCAAGTTGTCGGTGACCTCTAAAAGATCTAACCTCAATTCTAGCCTGAGAGCAGTTCAGTGAAGCCATAGACATAAAAATTAAGAATATAGACTGCGGATCCTATAGTCACAAGTTGGTTCACGCTTAAAACAAGACAGAACGTTTTCGATGATTAGTACATTTTTTTTTAATGGCGGGGCTAAGCACAATACTCCTATGTAAATGGATATCTCTGGCACTTGACCGTTATTAGAAAGGGAGGTACTACTATCACTTTCTAAGCATGAGCCAACTTGATTCTAAAGGATCCAAAAATTTATTTATTTATTTTTTTATAAAACTGCAGTAATTGTTAGGTTATATTGCACCATATGAAACTTAATCACTTGTATGTGTAACGATGAAATTTATTTTTTAAACTCTACCTATTTTATAGGTTAAA
The DNA here is from genome assembly GCA_034092305.1 of Diaprepes abbreviatus. Classification (NCBI taxonomy): domain Eukaryota; kingdom Metazoa; phylum Arthropoda; class Insecta; order Coleoptera; family Curculionidae; genus Diaprepes; species Diaprepes abbreviatus. The sequence continues at coordinate 2,133,838 of JASJET010000079.1, read as the reverse complement.
TTGTCATTGCTTTGTTTATCATTTTTCATTTTTTCGCTCCATTATTGGCAGAATTATAAAAATCATACCTCTTTCACTTCGAGAATATTAAAAATTGTATTTGTTATGATGCGATTATTGTTTTTTTTTGGATCTTACGGGCGAAATTCGAGATGTTAAACATCTGTTTTCCTACAAAACCTTTGTTAGTGTCACTGTCTTAGGGGCCATTGTATTTAAATGTGACTTTAACTACTTGAAATCGCAATTCCAACCAGTGAAGTTTAGAAACAATTAATTTCAAATTTGAATAAAATGGAAGTAAAAATAGTTCTGCAGAAAAAACGCTACTTTTTTGATATATGACAGGTATTTAACATCAACAAGGAACTTTCTAAAGTTTTTACTCCTTTATTTCCTAACATGGTGGAACTTTAAAACTGATCTAAGTCGGCAACAAAGACAAAATATTGTGTATTATTAATACAGAGAAGTATACAGGGTGCCCAAAAATAACGATATACAGAAAAACAGCTGATATTATTTGTATACCTCAAGTATGGAGAGCGGTTAAGGTGACTTTCATATTGAAAACAGGAAGACGGTCATCGGATAAACCAAAATCGTACCCCAATCAGCTTCATCTCTGGATGTAAGACAAAAAAGTCTCCTCTAATGGATGGATTCCATCAATGTTAAAAAGCAGAATCATCACAGCATCAATCGGCAACGAAACGGAGACAATTGTGTCCCCAAGGAGAAGTGTTATCCCGCTGCCGTGATCCCTGGTTGTGGATAGCTTACTGAGCCAACTAAATGACTCAGGATTTATAACTGAGTTATGCTGATGACCTAGTTGACACTATAAGTGGGAACACTGAAGGGAGTAGCATAGTGCACAGAGGAAGGGCTACATGTTAATCCTAACAAAATGGTTTTCGTGCCATTCACGAGAAGAGGAAAACTAAACATGAACGTTACAACTTTAAATGGAACAATATTGAGCTTTTCCAAAGAGGTTAAATCTAATCATTAAAAATAGTATTCAAAAAGTAATGGTGATAAACTAGGCATATGGGAGAATCTTTGGAAAAATCTAAGATTTGAGACTGAAAATAATTTTGTGGTCATTTTAAACAATCCTGACATGCATGATTACATATGCCTTCTTAGTATGGTGTTCAAAGACACAACGAGCAACAGCTCAAAAAAGCTGCAAAAAATACCGACTTTAGCATAAGTAGCAGTCACGGAGTCTATGCCGTCATGCCTCCACAGCGACAATCGAGGCAATGCTGATCCTTCCTCCATTTCACATAACTGCGATGAGGGCGGCAGCATCAATTGCTTTTAAGGTGTTCTGAACAGAAAACCTTTAACCTGAAAACTTTGTTGGGCATATGAAATTCGGTATCCAATTCCAACAGAATCTTTATCGAAATCGATAAATTTTATGTTTATAAGGTATAACTTTAACATGCACATGAAGTAGTAATTGACAGCTACCAAAGGAATGAAGAGGTATTATCTTGACTAGAAAAGGATCCAATTAAATGGTTTACTGACAGATCCAATATAAAAGAGGAAATTGGAGGGGGACTATCAGGCCCGAGCTTCGAACACCACACCTTCGCCATCTTCCAGGCAAATATGCATGTAATTCAAAGCTATGTCGACAAGTGTTTGGACAAAAACAAGAACAAGGTTCAAAATATACATATTTTTTAGATATTAAATCAATTATTATTTCTTTTAATGGGCTGCGGTCAAAATCTTTGGAGGAAATTAAGTGAAACTAATCATTTTTGTCTTTTCACTAACGTTTCGGTTTATTTTCATTGAACCATCTTCAGAGCAATTTTTTATAACTTAAGGATATTTACTTAGGCACAAACTTATTTAAAAAAACTAACTATTTAAACTAATTAGTGTTACATTTTTCTTAAGTTAAGTATTTATATAAACTACTGCCTGTCGTGTTGCTCTAGGCAACAACACAACCGGCAGTCTGATTTTTAAAAAAAGAAATGGATAAAGGAAGAAAAATAACAAATAAGGCAATGACAATCTCACCTATACCTAAGATCAAAATAGCTAACGCTCTTAGCTATAGTAACACAAGCCGATAAAATTTTTAACCAGAAATTGAAGGCTTTTGATGCGCTAAATTCAAATCCGGAACCCGAGTTGCTTTATAACGTCAGGTTTTCTAGATAATTTAACAAAAAGCTATAAAAAATGGAATTTTGGACCAGGAAACTTTTTAACACTAGGTAATGTTCCTGCACAAAACTCCATACAACATTTTAAAGTATTACTCTTCCCCTTCAAAATAATTTTTCAATGGTTTAGATATCTTTTTTTCTCGCCGAGATACTATTAAAAATATCAAATTTAGCGTTTTCGTCATTACATGAAAATTGAATAGCATTCAGCAGACAGGCTAACTAAACGGATTTGCTCAAAAACCAAGGCTCCTAAACATACATAACCCGGGCGCAGCGAGAGCCACGTTCCCAATGCAACAGACAGGCGAGCTAAGCAAATTTGGTCACAAACCCAAGCTCCCAAATCCACATAATCTGAGCCTAGCGAGATGTATTGACGAAAACACTCAATTTGATATTTCCAATAGTAGATATCTTGGCGAGAATAAAATATATCAAGGCCATTGGAAAACCATTTTGAAGGGGAAAAGTAGTACTTTAAGATGTTGTATTGAGTCCCGTGAAGGAACGTCACCTATCGTTAAAGAGTAACCTCAAATTTGGCATAAAATGCCGATTTTTAGCAATTTTAAGCTAAATTATCTCGAAAAACTTGATGTATTAAAGCATTCGGGTTCCAGATTTGGATTTAGCACATCAAAAGCCTGCGGAAAAGTATGGTCCGATTTCCGGTTTAGAAAGTTGGTTTAATTGTCTGTACCGAAGACGATATATTTTTTGAAGGAATATCTGAATAATTAGTCTAGTTCACAAGTGCCATTTTACCGAAAACTTGTCCTCCAAGTCCGAAATTTATGATTGAGGTGCCATTCGATTCGTAATGGCATCTAGAAAGTTTTCGAAAATTTTGGAGAGGGACCGGTGAAAATAGTAAAAGTTATAAACAAATTAGTAAAAAAAAGTGCTTCGGTTTTTTGCAAATATCTCAAAAACTATTTGAGATATCTGAAGTTTGAAAAAATGTCCTTAAAGAGCAGGAAATTTATTAAAAAAAGTCGTACCCCCCGGAACTGACCGATAATGTTAATAATTTTAATTTTGGGGTGAAGATTAGGATTAAAACGGGTAGTGACGCTTCCGCGCGTTGACGGAATTAGATACTTTAACAATAAAAATTATTTTAACCAATTAAATATGAATACTAAGGAATACAAATTGGATATTACCTTGACACATGAATAAACAATAATGCGTTTAAAAAAATTTTTACCCCAATTTTCCAATTAACTATGCTTTTGTTAAATAGTTAATTTTTGCTAGTTGAAAGTTAACCTAAAAACCCAGATAATTGAAAAATCAAAATTTTTTAATTTTTCCAAGGGGGATCTTTTTTAAAGCCTTCTAAGATTACCTCTAAGAAGCAGGCGCGGATCCAGGGGGTGAGGGGAATCGTCCCTCCTCCCTAAGAGATTTGAGTTCAGAAAAATATATCCGATTTTTCCTCTTATATTAGGAATATGTATGCTGCTGGCATCTCCGCCACTCGACAACTTGTTTTTTCTTGCGATCGTCCTCTCCCCCCCAAGAGTTTTGAGTTCAGAAAAATAAACCCCATTTTTATTTTATACTAAGAATATGTATGCTGCCGGCATCTCCCCCTCGTCCACAACATATTTTTTCTTGCGATTACCCCCTCTAAGAGCTTTGAGTTAGAAAAATAGACCCGATTTTTCCTCTTATACTAGGAATATATATGCTGTTGGCATCTCCCTCCCCGCCGATAACTTGTTTTTTCTTGCGATCGCCCCCCCCCGCATGAACTTTCAGTTCAAGAAAACAGACCCGATTTTTTCGCTTATACTAGGATATGTATGCTGCTAGCGTCCCCCCCCCCCGTCGACAATTTGTTTTTCTCCTTGTTTTTCTTACACTAGAAATGGGAATGTAGCTGGTGTCTCCCTCCCGTCGGCAACTTGCTTTGGCTTGCCATACTATATTTTTGTGATATTACCGCCCCTCCCAAAGAGAGAGGCTGGCTCCGCCCTTGCCAAGAAGTGAGAAAAATCACAGGTTTTTAGCTTACAAATTATGAGTTTTTATGTTAACTTTCAACTAGCAAAAATTAACTAGTTAACAAAAGTATAGTTAATTGAAAAATTGGGATAAAAATTTTTTCCCAACGGATTATTGTTTATTCATGTGTCTAGCGTTGTGGAACTAACATCTTACCACCACTTTCGGGCAAAACTTGACTTAAATAGGAGTCCAAGTTTGTGGAAAGTGCAATAAGGATGTCTGGGAAAGATATCGGTGGATCCCACTGATGAGTCCACCACCGATATCGGGACGAAACATCCTATCACTTTGATGGTGGTTGAAAATTAGATCGCTTAGTTGTATGTCCTTAACACCAGGGGCACTGCTAAATGCGACACTAGACAATACCCATCTTTTTTTTCTTAATATTCATATTTAATCAGTCAAAATAATTTTTATTTTTAAAGTGTCTGATTCGGTCAATACACGTGGGAGCGTCACTACTCGTTTTAAGCCTAATTTTCACTCTAAAATTAAAATTATTAATATTGTCGGTACAGTTCCGGAAGGTAAGACTTTTTTTGGAAATTTCCTGCTCTTTAAGGATCTTTTTACAAATATCTTAAATAGTTTTTGAGATATTTGCAAAAAACCCAAGCACTTTTTTTTTGCTAATTTGCTAACTTTTACAATTTTTGCCGGTCCCTCTCCAAAATTTTTATATATATATATATATATATATATATATATATATATATATATATATATGTATATATATATATATATATATATATATATATATATATATATATATATATATATATATATATATATGTATATATATATATATATATATATATATATATATATATATATATATATATATATATATATATATAAAACTTTCTAGATGCCATTACAAATCGAATGATAATTTTCGGACTTGTAGGACAGGTTTTCGGTAAAATAACACTTGTAAACTAGAATATAATTAAGCATTTTCATCTTCGCTGTCTACGCGAATACATGTATTCTGAAAAAAATGGTAAATTTTGGCTTTGTAAATAATTACAATAGTATTATATAAAATATTGCAAAATGACAAATTTAAGGAATATGCAAATGTTGTGTTGGTTTTTTGTTTAATTTGCATTGCACACCGATCAGAAGTATAATATTCACAATATTTATATATCTCAGAAAGTTTAAACTTATTGCAGCGGCTTCTGATGTAATATGAACTAATTTAGGAACAAAAATCGAGTTAGACTTTTAAAAGGTCACCGAAAGACTCGGCTATAGCTAAGCTAGATATTTTAGTTGTACTGTGGCTAGATTACGTGTTTACTTATCTCTTTCTAATTGGGGTGTAAAAAGTTAGAACTTTCTAATATGTATAAATAGCTGTACTATTATATTTTATATCTTGTGATCTATTTTTTACAATTGACATATATTTTACATAAAATGCCTCAAACCTAAATGCATTTAAACTTATACAAAAATAAAGCGACCTTTAAAAGTCGGAAAGTTTTTCGGTTTTAAGGTGCGGTTTATTCCATTTAAAGATGTAAATGCTTTACGAATCGAGAAATACGTACTTTTTTATTAAAAAAGTTGCCTTGCAGCAGCATTTTAACGGACACAATAAACAACCACAAAGTAGGAAAAGGCAAAATAAAATGTAAATATAGGAGTTACTTTGAAAGATTTGGGTTAAGGTATTGCGCATAAAATATATTTATGTTCAAGAAGTCTAAACTCATGAACAAATAAATAAGACCTTTGGAAAAAGGGTGTTTTGATTAGTTTTAAAAATTGTGGTATTTTCGTCAGCACTTTTTTAGGAAATTTTACCATTAGTTAATTTTGAATACAGTATACTATAAGGACAAGAAAAGTGAGTAGAATATTTTTAGTCTACTAATTATTAATAACGAATTAATTGCTTTAAAATGTTAGTGTCCTTGAATTAAGAACTTATATAAATTAACTATCCTCAAACTTAAGAAAAATCATTTCGATTATTAGCTTTTTTTTAAAGCAGTTACTATTTTATGGCTTTTGACTGTTCGGTCATGCAGTCAGTCACAATTTATTAATTAAAAATACTTTTAGAAAGTATAGAATTAACATTTACAAACCCCTAAAGACCAACTGGGATCTAACCTGGTATCTCAGTGATTCACCGCCAACATTATGACCACCACACCACCCAGGTGGTCAAAATACATTTTTTTAAAATCAACGTCATATAATAACACTTTTCAGTTCAGCATATTCTTTCTCCCAAACAATGGAATAAAAAACTGTTGAGGAAAAACATATGAGTAAAAATAGCCGTATCTCTAGTTTAAAGATATTTGATGGATATTCATGTTTATCTAAAAACCCGTAAAACGTATGTATGTGAATTTTTTCAGTATTTTCTATTGAGGATTTTTACGAAGAAAAAAAAACAATTCTAAAATAATATTTCTCTTACTTATATTTCATCGGTTGCTTAAAGCTTAATTTTTTAATATATCCCATGTTCAGAAATTGAAGGAAAGCTAATGGTCTTGTAGAATAGGTCTTCAAAAGTTATTTATTTCTTAACTTTCATCCGTTTTGGAAAGAAACTTTCACTTAAACTTAGTTTAAGAACTATTATTAGACTGTGCTAAAGCGAAGTAAGAAATTAGGCAACACCGCATTTTGTCATAATGTATATTTTACCTTTTTGCATCTCTTCAACATTATTTCTCGAACATTATTTTTTCCTTAGACCGTCGACAGGTTTCATCATATTCGTTAATGAAGTAGCGAGTATCAATGCGTTGTCATATGTCACGTGGAAAGGTTAAACTTTTACAGAAATTCGCAAACAGAAAATTGACGATACAAAATGTATATGCTGTGGCCAATCCTTATTTAACATTTGTATATTACATTTTATATGCTTATAACACGACTCAAAATATTATTTTTTTGGGATACTTTACGTTATTTTATTCATTTTATAAACGTTGAAAATGAAATATTTTAATTTTAATCAAGGTTTGCAGTACTGTGGTTATCCTTTGTCTCCCCTGTCCTTAGAACTGCCATAATGACTGATGATAAGATGAGAAGCAATAGAAAAGTTTTGTCTGTAATAATCAAAGAAGAGTTTTCGATAATTCTATTTTTCAAAATAATCTCCTTCGATTTTAACGAACCTCTCATCTAACGACTTTATTCGGTCAGAAAATAATGATTGCTGTTCTCCTACAAAATAAGCTTCGATACCCTTTTTCAACCGGTTATTTTCGTCAAAATGATGTTTTCTGAGGTACTTTTCAAAAAGAAAAACTTCTGTTTTGATTCAAAAGTTGGTAGTCACAAGCTTTCAGATTTCTAATCTTTATTGGAAGCCAATAATCCGTATGAATCCACTGCATGGATTATAATGTTAGTTTTGGACCTCTGGGATGTACCTAAGCCTCACTACCTGTTACTATCTTACAGAAAACATCAGGTTATGCATACAAAAAGTCCAAAGGCTATCGAGAAATTCATTAATACTTTGGTTATGGCTATATTATCATGTGAAATTTTTATAACACTTGCTTCAGGTATGTTTTAGCAGTAGTAAACATTTCACTTTCCACTCCTATAACGGGGAAAAACCATGCCCTAGCATAAATTTCCTATCCAAAATTCATTATCTTTATATCCCACCTATGACGGACAACCATCACAGTACCTCTCTGGTTCATGAACGGTTCAAAACGAAAATGCTTTGGATATTTTGCCTAACGAACCGGTTTATAATCGGTGTTGTTGGGCTTCCAGGGCAGATGGTATGAAAATCGCAAAAAAAATTGGCTAATGGCACATTTCAGTTGAAAACAAGACAAAAAAGACGTACAACATGGAATGTCCAAGCACTCAAAGAAGTTGGCAAATTATAGATTGTTGAAAATGAACTTAAAAGATATATTATAGCTGTAGCTGGAATAACTAAATCTCGTTCAAATACTCGTACATAGTTTACTTCTCTAGAACCGATAATGAAAGTATTCATGGAGTGGCATTTATGGAGTTGAATAAAATCAATAATGCAACAAAGAATTACAAAAATGAAAGTTAACGTTTATGTGACTACCATAATTACTCCAGACGAGGGCGTAGAAGAATTATAGAATTATGGTAGACTTACTGAAAAAAATGCCTAAGAGTAATACTTAGTGGTAGCGACTGCAAATGACCACCACATAAGAATAGTAATTGAAATTTTTTTTAAGACTAAAATAGGATATTGTAACTTGATCTATCAGTTAATAATAGTAAAATTATTAGGCAAATAGGAGAAAAAGAAGCAACCAAAATAAACTATAACATATCACTAAAACAACAGATTTTAACACTACACTTGTTAAAGGAAATTCAATCTCCGGTTATACTATATGTAAATGAAATTTGGAGCGATTTGAAAATGATAATAACAAAGACACATAGGATGTTCAACATAACCTGAATAACAAAAAATAACATTGAGAATGATTGAAAATAAGAAAATAAAAGAAAAGGGTACCAAAACTCAATAATATTGGATCCTAAGTAAACAAGTACCAGCAAATTGTAAGATAGACAGGAACTTGTACGCCAAAAGAAGTCTACAATAGTTCTAAAGACATATAAGACAGATAAAGTGGAAAATTAGTAACCGATTAGAATTATACCCAGATCAAGACAATGGAGGATTAAAGATAGAACAAACATAAGAAGAAACAGAAATTATGATGGGAGAAATGAAGGCCTCAATAATAAAAAAAAACGGAAAAATAATTGTTAAGAATTGCTTCAATATATTCAAAAGTGTTCCGACTAATATCTAGAAGCGCTAGAAATAATTATTTACTCTTGAATAAAATAGGGAGGACCTGTGTATGACTCCAGCAATTGACTACATCGATTGCTTTTCGTTTACACAAAAAAGGTTGAACAGTTAGAAGTGGAAATTACAGAACCTTATCCCTCATTACCCATGCCATATATATTATGTATCGTAGTTTATTAATCCAGAGATACCTGACTTTAGGGAACAAATCTTTAACATTCGCAATATAATATAATGGAGACTAGATCTCAGCAATATTTAGTTTTATGGACTTCGGAAAAGCCTTTGACAGCATTAAATGGCACATATTAGACTCAGTAGGAGTTCTAAAGTATATTAGAACTTATAGCTATATAATAACAATACAGCCATGATTAGAAAAGGAAACTTAATTCTAGAGGAATATAATAGAGAAAATGATGTCAGACCGGGATGTATCCTCTCTCTTATTATTGTGATTTTGAAAGAATGGTAGAACGGTATATTGATCGGTGTAAAATAATTATTTATATTGTATTTTATGTTGTGCAAAATAATTCGGTATTTTTAACTTCAAGTATACCAAAAACGGCTGAATACTTTCAGAGATTGAAAAATGCTAAAAAATAATACGAATTTTAAACTAATTATAAAATGTTTAAAGAAAGGACTGTAGGTGGTGGAAACTAATCAGTTTTACTGGATATGAGCTGGTGGAGTTCTTTATCTGACTGGGGGAGTTAATAAGTAAGAATGACAGTACAAAACCTGAAATCAAGCGTCTAACGAAAACCTGAAAAAATATAAACATTGAAACTAAATCCAAAATTAAACTTGGTAACACCGTCGTATATTCGATAATTGGATATGTCTTAGAAACATGGGTAATTTGCCAATCAGACCGTAAACGCATAGATGCATGCGAAATATGGTGTTATATTTAACAGACAAAAGGATCAATATATCAGTTTCACGAGAAATAGGGCTCACTTAAAAACTCTTCAGTCTAAGTTTCCATAATATATTAAAATTCTTTGGCCGTGTTGTTAGTAACGACTAAAGAGACTTTTATTAGAAGGAAAATCCAAAAAAAAAAATAAGGCGAGGAAGATCACTAACCGATAGTCACATATGATAAAATTAAAAAGTAACTAACCATCTGGATTAAAATAACTTATGGCTGCCCCAAAAATCATGCAAGATTTGAATTTGCCGCTATTTATGCGATAAAGTGTCAGCAACTAAAGAAAAAACAGTTTGACAGCTGAGAGTTTAAAGTTAGTAAAAATGGAGCATTATACGAGAAGATAACGAGTTTTCATTGTTGACAATATTCCAGACATAATAAAAGCTTGGCGGCAAATTTTGGCAAAAATATGGTCGGAATATAGATTTAACTGTGAAGAAAGAAATTGAAAAACTCAGGGAAACTGGATCAATTGGTGATGCTAAATATACTTAACAAGAAATCCATTAAATGGTATACAAACGATTTCAAAACAATGGAGAGAACTGGAATAGATCAGTGCGCTGAGCTCTCAAGTAATCAGCTCCAAGATGGTCTGGGAATGCCTAGAGAATTTAAATGAATTGAGTAAGAATAATAAGGGCACTCTTACGTGGGTATCGGGACACACCGGGGTAGGGGGGAATGAAATAGTATACAGGCTTGCGAGAAAAGGGCCTAAGACACCATTTCTGCAGCTATAGCCTTTCTGTGAAGCAGGAAATCCAATTTTTGGACCGAGCTACAAGGATTGAAATAGGTAAGCGAAGATATTTCTTGGGAACCGTGACCAGAAGAGATTCAAGGAATGTATAAACCTAATTAGAAACCAACTCAGAGTTCTGACAAGGATCCTGATGGAGCATTGCCACCTGAAGGAACATTTCAAGAAACTCGGATTGGCAGAAGGAGAAGAGCGCAGATTCTGCGAGGAGGAGGACGAAACCTCTATTCACATTCTTTCAGAGCGCAGTGCTTTAGAAAACCCTAGGATGCGGTCCTTGGGAGCCCACCAAATAGACGAAGGGAAGTTACCGACTTTGAAGCCGTCCATCATCCTAAGGTTCCTGAGAGAAATAGGACTAGGGGACTCACTTTAGCCGGTAAGGTATCTCTTGAAAGGGGGCAAAATAGATCTATTAGGGCGCAGTGTACTGACCCCAATTCTACGCACATACACTCATACGCATCCCAAATATACTTAGATATCACAAAGATCGGGCTCTGTCGGGACCTTTTCCATATTGTCGGGCCCTAGATAGTGTTATGGTCCTCTGCATTTCCCGTAAACTTCTAGACAGTTCATGCGGTCCCAAATAGCGCTGCCTTTTGCTTAGCCTTATATAGGTGTTCGCTTAGTCCCAATTTCTTGATATTAACCAGAAGACTCTTCGGTACTACGCCGGTTGTTGATAGAATTACTGGGGTTGTTTTGGCCACTACTTATTCCCCACTATCCGTGTGTACTACCTTCAGGTTAGTATTTGGCGATCTTATTATGATTGTCCCTTAGATTGTTGTTTTTAGGGAGAGCGAATTCTATTAGTGTTGTTCGCGTGGATCTTTTATCAACTAAAATAAGGTTTGGCTTGTCATGTGCAACTATATGATTTGTCCGTACAATTCGATCCCAGTACAGCTTGAACTCGGTGATCTCCAATATAGTTTCCAGGCTGTGTTCATAGTATGGGATTTTTTCTACCTGCAACAGTTTGAATTTCTCCGCCAACTCGTGATAGATGATCTTAGCAGCAAATCGTATCTCTATTTGTATTTTAATGGAGCAAACTCTTGACATCTTCTGTTATATACTGAATTGTCTCTGATGTTCGACATTAATATTGTTATTGGCCATTCTTGATCTAGTGATCTTTGATTATGTATTTCAGATAGATCATACCTGATCTTGGGTAGGGGGTCTTCAACTTCAGGAAATATTTGCTCTGACGTCAATCAGTAGTTCGATGCTAATTTGTTGATACTATCCTGGTTGACTTCATTTGGGTATCATACATGAAGGAACTTCTGCAGCCAGACTTAAAGTTTCTCTTAATCAGGTTGGTGCTGAGATGTAGCACAGATGATTCTGCTAGCTATTAAAAATATGCGCGTAAGTTTGTAAGTTGTTGACCCAATTGCTTCATAGTATCTACCAATCCTGCATTGTTCGATCAAGATCGAGAATGATATTTGTGTGCCTTTCTCATAGGTGTTCTGACTTTTCTCTGCAGACTTTCTACGTCCATTTCGCTTTATTTTACAATTCCAAAAGAGTGCCTTAAATAAATTTTTTCTGTTTAGGTTGGTTCGCATTACCTGCCTCACCTGTCTCGTCGATTAATTGGGTTTTCGTAATTCGTTGAAAAAATTTTCTGCACCTGTCTCATGCCCAAGTATTTATAGGTCCGTTCTGCCTTCATTGCAGTAACGACTGCAGCAGCGTGATAGAGCGTTCATGGGCAAGGTAGAATCATAATTGGCTCAATGAGTCTCCCTGAAATTGTGTCTGTCTCTATCTTGCTGCTGGAAGGTATTTGCATTTGTATCCTAGTTATCTAAGTTAACATGAGGTGTTCTTTTGGTGTGATTTTGTAGTTTACTCGTTATTATTATAATTTAGGATATTGCTCATCTAATGTCGCTCTATTTTTGATTGACACTGTTCACATAAATTTTAAAGTGATTCCCCATCCAGAATATTTTGTATGTTTTTTTTTAACTAACATAAATGGAAGCACTTTAAAACAGCGTGTTATGTGTGTATTTATATGTTTTTTTGCATAAAACGTAATTATGTAAAATATTAAATAAAATAACATGCTAAATAATTTAATAAGGATTAAAATTACTAGTCTGAACGATGTTTGCGCTTTTCACAAAGCAAATTATAACAAGCCGCTTTGTTTGGCGGTTTTAGTTGATGCAAATATTATTACATTAATAATATATAATTTAACAAAATATTTTTTAAAAATTGTGCCGATTATATTTTATTGATTTAATATTAAATTAATCTCTTCCCCACAGGCAAGTATATAAAATGATTGTTCTTTTGTAAATTAGTTTCCAAAATAATGTAAAATGTACATAAGTAATTTATTTAGGTAAAACAAGAAGTATTGACACACAGTAATTGCAACACCACTCTTTACCTGTACATTCATCAAACTGTCACATCCCTTTACTTTAAGAAAAAAAATTGTGTTCAATTTGTATTACGTATTTCAACAAAAAACATTAAAACTTTTGAGAATTATAGTGATTAAAATACTCCAATTTGTCTAAAAAAAGGCTAAAAAAATTTATTACAGATATATGAAAGTTTTAAATCACAGGGGGGGGGGGTCTAGTACATGATAAATACTTAAAGAGGTACTGTCAAATCGGCTCTGTCTTTTTTTTTTTTTATAAACAACAGCCAAAGTCGGTGGGTGGATTTTCTGCCCATACAATTTCCGATGATAGTTTAGAGAAAAGTTGTATTAGTAAAAATTATAGGTATTGAAAATACCTTTGTTTTTATGTTTTATACGTCAAAATCGATAAACAATTTGATACAATGGTATTTAATTGAAGGCGCATAAAGACTAATTCGTAGGAGCAGAGCAGAGCTGAAACGTAGAGGCGGTACCAGCAAGCAAAGTGCCAAGCTAGCTCCTATGCCGTAGAGTAGGTGTGGGTATTTTTAAAGGGCGCCACTGAATCTTAGACGGGTAAACACAGAATCCCCCTCACGTTGTTGTTTGGGCCTAGCGTTCAACTCGGCTCTCAAATCGCTACAAAATATTAAAAATAAAAAAAGGTAATGGATTGCAAAAGACAACGGAAGCTTATGGGTCAAATGAAACTCGTCAAGTTTAATGTTAAGTCTACTCTTTATTTAGTGATAAAAAGAGCTTCTGTCCTTAAAGGTGCACTGAAGTTCTATATCTAAGGGTGGACTGATGTTCTGTCCCTAAGGGTGCACTTGTTTATATTCCTAAGAGTGGATTTTGACTTTCTTGTGCCCAGAGGGTGGATCTGGACCTTTCTATGCCCAGAGGGTGGATTTGGGTTGTTCTTCGACCCAGAGGGTGGATATGGGTTGTTCTTCGACCCAGAAGGTGGATCTGGGTTGTTCTTCGACCCAGAGGGCGGACCCCGATTTTCTGGGGTCAGACTGTTTCCTGGTAAAAAAAATGCGAAGAGACCGATGAAATCCCTGTTTCCAGGTTGTACCTCGATAACTACTCAAAACGCCAAACTAGCCAGAATATACTCAAATCACAACTTACTAAAACGTTATCAAGGTGCGCAAAACGAAATTCCACATCCAGGATGGTGGCAATAAAATGGGATGGAAATTTCTTGACTCTGTTTGCAAAAATTCACAGGAAAAAGTAGGATTGACAGATAAAGTCTCGCCATTTTTTACGAAGCCTGAAGCCTGCGCTGTATGAGCTTCCTTTTCCCTTAACATAGGGCGCGAGACAAAAGGAACCTTAAACGAGTAGCAATTCGACAAAAGAGATGACAGCTCAAAATAATGGGCTTAAACAGCATTGCTAACTAATAAGTCGTTGAAATTTCCGATTCAAAATCAAATAAGACTTCATTGTTTATCCCTAAAACAAGATATATGAATTTTCCCACGGCCATTAGCGACACGGTAGTAGTTACTCATCCACTTTTCCTCCCAAAAAATTACCACAGAAATAGTAACCCAACATTCAACTGTTTAAAAGAATACATATTTGCCTAAACGTCAGCTGGAAAGGTACATAACTCTAACAAAAAGGTAAACAAACCCTTGAAAATATTTCAAGTAAAAATCCGGAAAACTGTAACTAAAATAGATAAATGTAACAAATTCATTTAAAACAATCGGCCCAAAAAAATGATATCTAATAAAGAAGGTAAATAAAAAAATCCTATTTAAATATAAACAATCTAAAACAGTGACGTAGAGTCGCTGACCTAAGAATCAAGTTAGGAATAGAATTAAATTAGGGCTGTATTTTTTCTAGGCAAATTACTGAATAATAAAGAAAATAATTAAGTTGGGAAGAAAATTTGCAAGGGAGTGAAATCTGGAATGGCTCGAAAAGCAGTAGGACTCAAAAATGCAATGAATATTTGGCTGTTATACGAAGAAGAAATGAGAAATGCTTAATGACAATGATATAGTGCTGCCCAGAACGTGAATGTTAGCAAAAAGATGGTAAAATTAATCAAATTAACCAAAGTAACTTTGAGATAAAATCTAAACCGTGAGAAATTTATCGAGATAATGGCGAAAAGCCCCCTTTTTGCACTATTTTATAAAATCAGCCAGATTGATTGAATAGTTTGAGTAACGTCAATTGTTTATTAAAAATACCTACAAACAATTGTTGCTTAGAAGATAATTCTTCTTCTCTCCTTTTCTTGAATTCTTTTAGAGACATTTTTAAAAGTGAAATGGATTCTTGAAAGGTCGAATTACAAGAAAAGTTATAAAAATAAAATATTTATTCAAAAATTGTTTTTAAAAAAGGGGGTTAAAGAAGAGGTGTTTTTTGCTTATAAATAATTAGAATAACGTTGTTGTTTTTCATGGTATAGACATGTTATTATGTGGTCTGTAAAGGTGGTTAAAAACACCCGATTATAGAAAAGAACCCGCTCTATGACCAACAGAAACCAAGTTAGAAATTTTTAAAAAAATTATATCTGTTGTTTGTAAACATTAAGAGTCGAAATTTTCACATATTATAATCGAGGACCCATATTTTATGATGCAATGAATAAGTATATAATTTATGAATTGTGCATGAAGTGATAGTCCTTTAAATTGAAGATACTTGCAGAAAAAAGCTGTGGATGGTAGTGGGGGAACAGTTTGGGGTTCCGTTTTCTCGCGGCAATTACCGGAACTTCAAATTGGAGAGCGCTGCAAAGTTTAACAGTATCTTAGGTGCTAGGCAACATAGGACTTTCATTTTTTAAACTGGAGTAATTCGACGAAATATGAACAGCTGGCTAATTTTTATTACCGTGAAAAATCGGGAAACGCCGAAAAACTGACTGTTTTATTAACTACAATGTATTCACAACGTAAATACTAAAATTTTGCAATATATTGTTATCTCTACTTTAATTTTGCTACAAATATTATATTCTCAGTTCCAAATATTTCCAATATAATATAATATAATATATATATATATATATATATATATATATATATATATATATATATATATATATATATATATATTATACTCCGAACTAGGGTTATTGGGGACGCTGTCTATTTAAATTTGTAGGCCTTGATAAGGAAAAATACCGTTTTTTTATTCTGTCAAGCTTTCGAGAAACGCGTCAAGTTTTTTAGTTAAATATAGTGGGATTCAGACAAATATTCGTCTTGTATTCATCGTTGAATATGGATTTCCATCAAGTAAAAGGCAGCACCCTACTTTGTTAAGTAATTTTTTTTGCTAACCTCATACTTGACTACGCCACTGTTTTACGGATTGGTATATTTCTTAATTACTTAGGCCACCCGCGCCACTTTTCTCGGTTGACACCTGACATTTGTCACTACAAAATGGTGAAATAGTCGAGTAGGATGTTTTGCTGTATCGCGATTTTTAAAATTTAGACAAATTCTTAGAACCTCTAGTTTGGAATATTGTGTCTTGACTATTCAATCGCGACTACTCCCCCCTATATATATATATATATATATATATATATATATATATATATATATATATATATATATATATATATATATATATATATATCCGTTTGAAACATTACTGTTATTTGAAATGAAGATAAAATCTTTATTCTTTTTTTTTTAATACACTAACAGTAATTTGAAAATTTTCGCATTAAAAATAATGAAATATGACATATTTATAGTTATACCAAAGGTAATATACTTTCGGCCATTATTGTCAACGTTATTAACATATATAAAATGCTGCAAAATTTTTTTTTTCGCCATTATCTCGTTAAATTGTTCATCGATCTTGACGTATAAAACATTAAATTAAAGGTCCTTCCAAAACCTACAACTTTCACTAATAATGTCATCGAAAAATTTTATGGATAGAAAATCGAATTCTCCTTTGGCCGCTGTTTATAAAAAAACAAGAGCCGATCTGACAGCATCTATTTACGTATTTATCATTTACTAGGCCTCGTCTATAATTTAAAACCTGCAAATATCTGAAATCAATTTTTCGGTGAAATCGATTTTTTTCATTACGCAGCCTGAAGTAGAAGTATTATGCTAATAATTATCAAAGTATCCAATATTTTTTATTACGTGATGACATCGTCTTGTCATTTAGATAGTCAAATTTTGAAGAATATTTTCGAGATTTCCCCATATTTTATTGATTTATTTACCAGCGAAGGTTTATTTCAAAACATTTATATTTCGCCCATTTTTTAGATTAAGGGATAGTAGTGAAAACTATAACAATTTTCGTTATATTTTATAATGAACAAAATAATACAAAAGTTTTTAGGAATAATTTTTTAATAAAACGCTTTCTCGAACATGTTTGACTAAAATGTGGTTGTCGGACTTGCATTGTCTTTGTTTTTATTTATTTTTACGACGTTTTAATTAGGTTGTATCTCTAATCGTTATCAAGTATAAACTGAATGTTTTGTTATAAGACTACGAGCTTATATAGGGACTGTGTTCATTGAAGCGCCAAGTTTCGCTTGACTGTACACACCTCAGTGATTTGATGTTACAAAGTAGTGGTTGCCAAAGATTAGGTATCTAAACACTCGGTTTACTGAAGATTCCATTATTGTTTTTATTGTAAGCTGTTTCTATAAATTTTCCTTTTTTCATGTTGAGCTCCATATATATTGCCGCAGCCTCAGATCAAAGTTTTAATAGTTTCGTTTGAACGGTTCACCATGACATCTAGGAAGGGCAATTGATCATTTACTTCTTTTTCCATGGTAAACTTAATTGTAGGTAGAAGTTCTTGATCATTGCCCTTCCATACGATGAAGGTATCATCGACATATCTCAACCAGACTTTCGGTTTTACTGTTGTCGTTTCTATAGCATGAGTTTCGAACCATTCCATATATATATATATATATATATATATATATATATATATATATATATATATATATATATTGGTGACGACTGGAGAGAGTGAAGAACCCATCAGAAGCCCGTCGTCCTGAAAGTAGAACTTGTCCTTTACTTGAAAGTAAGCACTACCCAGACAACACTCCAGAAGGTTCATCACCCCGTTCAGTGGCGTTCTGGTTCGATCTGATAAAGTAGTATCATTTGAAAGTCTAGTTTTGATTATGTCTAGTGATTCTCCTTATGGTATATTAGTATATAGACTTTCCACATCAAAGCCTATTAGTCTGTCGTCTGACTCTAGATTGATGCTACTAATAATGTTCACGAAATGTGTAGAATTTTTAGCATATGTGTTCGCCTTACCTTCTAAAGGTTGTATGATTTTTAAAAGAAACTTCGCCAGTGCATTTGTTGGAGATCCTCTGAAGCTGGTTATTGGCCTGAATGGTATGTTCGTTTTATGAATTTTTGGTGGTCCGTAAAGATGTAGTGGCTTAATCTAGTGTGGTGTGAGCGCCGATCGTAGGTTGTCAGGTATATGGTCTTGGTATTTACTTAGTGTTCTGTAGATTTTTGACTCTAGATTTAGTGGGATCACGAGCTAATTGTCGATATATCTCTTTTTCCGGGATTTTTCCGATTTTTTGATCGTAAGTTACAATGTCCATTATCACCGTTGCATTTCCCTTGTCCGCTGGTAAAATCTTTATGGATTCATCCTTACGAAGTTATTTTAAGACAGATGCTTCTAGCTTGGAGAGATTTTGAATTGGATTTTTCTTGTCTTCTAAAGTTGATTTTATTTTCCACCTGAATTCGTCCGAATGGTTTTCGTCGACTTGTATAGATTCTACAGAGCTTATGATGTCAAAAACAGGTAAGATTAATGCGAAATTAAGCCCCTGCTTAGTAGTTGTTCCTCTACTGTTGAAAGTATTCTTGAAGATGAGTTCATGAGGGTTTTTTTTGAAGTTGTTTCAGGTAGAGTTGGTAGTTGATGTGATTTTAGTTTCTCTAGTTTATTTCGGTGTTTCCTCGCCATATTTTCTTTCAACTTGTTGCATATGTTATCTATTTTATGGAAAATGGGCTTATGATTATCTGACAAAGTTTCGACTTTGATTACTTAGTAGTGTTGTGTAGCTTCATCCAGAAGAAGGGATTTTCGCCATCGATGATAATTTATTTGTGTTCCGACAACCACATTTTAGTCAATCTTCAACATTGTCTACAATCTTCAAACAAAACATTAATTGTCATCACCTTTCAGATACAACTCAACCCACAAATAACAGTAAATATTTTTGGCTAAATTATTTTACCACAGATAACGATGTTCTACATTTTTTAAATAATATATTGATTTTAATACAGCACAATCAATATATCAGAGTGAAAAATATGGATAGTAGAAGAAAAAATAACGAATATCCAATATATCGATATTCTAATAACAAACCTACGAAGTGCCAAAAAAATAAAAAATGTGATCTGGAGGAACGCAACGAAAAATGCAGATTATTAAATTTCGCATATTTTTGCATGGAATGATGATATTTAATTAAGTTCCCGGATTTTAATTTAAATCATTTTATAAAAAGCATCAGGATGAAATGTGGAATATATTGCGAAATAACGCTTATGGAATCGTCAGCAGAAATTTTTAATTTGTTACGTGAATATTATAGCAATTTACTGAAAATATTAATAAAAGGAATCTGTGTGGGAAATACTTAGTAACCACAGAAACGAGCCTTTTAGAAACACAGTTTATAAAATATCCATTGGACCGACTGGTAAATTCAGTAAGTAATGATGCCTAGGATTAAAACAATTAACTACAGCTTAAGGAATATCATGAATTCGACTTTTATCGTTCATAACTGCTCAACCAACTGTCATAACAACATAACAAATTAGCATTGGGTTGGAAATTAAAATACCTTTAAAATAAGAGTTCACATATTCCCAACTTCCATGGAAAATTTCTTTGTTGATGGAGTCACCGCTACTTAAAACTTTTGAATAGAAAACGGGGTCATGTAAAGTTGGCAGCCCCAACACAGAATCGAATTCAGTGAATCAACTAACTACTCGTTAACTTTAAATTGTCTTATTATTCAAATCGTTGTAGTCTAAGGCTTTAATTTCCTACTAAAAAAGTTTTGCAAACAATGATAATATAATGAATAAATTACCGAAAATAAGAAGGCTCCAGCTATTTATATGTATATTTATATAAACATACAACAATTCACTATATTTTTGTCTCTATGAACAGCTAGGCGACTTAAAAATGTATGTTTATGAATCACAATATGTCTTTGTTGGAGGGTTATTGGAGTTATTATCAAAGATATGGTGTTGCGGTTTTCATTTTAGTTCGCTACTTTTTAATAAAACGAAAGATTCCGGTGTCAAATTTGTCATGGCTTTCTTAGTTTTTAATGTACAGGGTGATTTTTAAAATCTTCGTTTTTTAGACACATATCGTATTTCCGTTATGCATTTATTTATCAAAAAGGTAAAAGCTGATTTTTATAGAATGTTTTACTTAGAGTTTAGTGGCGCAGTCCGTTTTTTTTTCTAAAAAGTTTAGTTTTTTAGATATTAACCAAACTTATGATTTTTTAAATAGGACACCCTATAGATTATTTTAGATATTGATTAAGTATAATTTAGTCTTTTCGAAAATATCTAATGTTTTTATTTTATCTTGAAAAACAAGGCCAGAATTCGATATTTTCATTAATTTACTTTATTTGTAAAAGTAGACCATGGCCAATTTATAAGAAACAAACGCAAAATTTTAATAATAATAATTATATCAAAGATTAGACACTTTAAAAGTTAATTTTAATGTTTTTCTATATTTTCAAATTGTAAACAACTAATTATTATTACATTTTTTACTTTAAACAAAACTGTTGTTATAAAACCGGAATATTGAAATTTCATTGCAAAGAAACAAGAACAACATTATTTCATAAAACTAAAGTAACAGAAACGAAACACTGAAACTAAAAACAACAAAGAGTTTTTTTAAAGATGGTTTTCAAAATGACTGCCGTTTTCTCGAATGCAATATCGGCGCAATTTTGTTTTTCTTCTAATTTCATTTAAGACAATCATTGGTCTATTATGTAGGTAGTCCCCCATCTCGGGGCTTATTTTGAAGAATTTTTTTTTCACAGTAAAATAAATTTTATTAAAACAATATTTTGATACATGAAAGTTGACGTTTCATACAATAACACGAAATTTATTTTCTGTTTCATCATCATAAGTTTCGCTGTTACGGTTGCCTGAAGTTGACCCTACTTAAAACCGGTTGACATGATATTTCAAGTTCAGTGCGTCTGAAACAAAAAAATCAAATTGATTATTAAAAAGTACACTTATCGCTATCGTCCCTACAATTATCAGGTGATTTTATAAAAAAAGGCGAACTTTTTAAAAACTCAACCTGCCTTTTGCAACTTACATTGTTTAAATAATATATGAAATGTTAGTGAAAATTTATAAAAGTAGTAGGGACGATAACTATTCATGTGTAGAATAACATATTCAAATATGAGCTCAATCGGCCCAGTAGTTTTCTTTAAATCATGTCAACCAGGTCAAAAAATGTTGTTTTGAGAAAAACGAATTTAAGTTTTTTTACCCGAATAAAGCCAAAAAAAAAAAATAAATAACGATTTTACTTTAAAAAAAAAAACGTGTCTTACCGTTAACCTGCAATACCGACTCCATAAACTATCCCTTCTGTTTCTTCATAATACTCATTTTCCTGCAATCTTGCATTTCTACGAGCTACTCTTTGTTCCTTTGATGCTTCGCAGCTCATCCGCTCTGCCTTGGAAATTCGCTGCTCGGGCCTTTTAACGAAGTTGGTTGCTTCCACTTCAATTAAAACGCCCATTGTTTCCATCATTTTGAGAATACTAAAGTGAAAACCGCAACACTCTACCTTTGATAATAACTCCAATACCCTTTGAAAGTGTTGAAAATGGGACACCTCGTACATAAATTCACTATTAAGAGGCATTTGCGTAGCCAAACTACATACAAATATCTCATTTAAGTCCATAATGATTCTAGTTTGTCGAAAAATTGACCAGTGTTGAGCAGTTCGATCAATTGACTTTTTAATTGATCGTCACAATATATTTCTTTCCACGAGTATTAAATAATTTATTTATAAATTATTTGCTTTGATTTGATAATAAAATTTTTTACTCATGGACGAGTGTAATATTCTATTATGTATGGATAATCATGAATATTACTTAGTTCCAAAGTTAAATGTTTAGAAGATCCTTTATAGAACAGTTGCAGAAAGGATCTAGTTTTCTACTAGCTTGTAATGGCTATTATTTATTCGGATGATTTAACACTCGCCTCCAACTCATGTCTTAAACTTTCATGTTTCTAAGTAATAAAAAATATTACCTGCTTACTGAATAATTGTTGTCATCACAAATCTCTCTAATTATGGGAAAAAATTAAAAGAAATTGGGTTAATGATTGAGATTCATAATGCGATTTATTTTTTATAAAGCCTGAATTCATTATGTTATTATGAGTATTAATCTTAGGTTGCAATACAGTGTATCCCACGATGAAATATAGCGATCAATTTCTCGAAAAACAGTCTTCGTAAAATTTTTAAAATTTGACAGTTTACCAAGGTTGATGGGGGCAATTCAGCTCAAATATTGTCAAGATGGTGGCATCTTCATTTGCACTGAAATTTGATGCCTTCTGGCTTATTTAAAATGGAAAACCGTTCTACGTAAAATTATAGATATATTTCTTGTATAACGTCTTACACATGAGTCTAACTGTGTTTGATATATTTTAAATTTTATATCAAAAATGACGTTGGCAAGCCTAAACATAACTATCAAGTTCTCCTATACGAAAACCTTTATTATTTCATTGGCCTTGATTTTCTTCTAGAATGATATCTACTTTGGCTCATAATTAAATTTATTTTTAATTATATAAATTAGCATTAAATATTAATTTGAAAAAATCGTTAGAAGTCAATGTTTTAAATGTAAACCCTCTATTTTTATAATGTTTTCTTATTCAGCATTAAAAATAACGGTGACTTTAAGTACGGTTGTCCATTCGAAAAATTTGTAGATTTTAAAATGTTGCCAATTTAATATTTTTGTATTGTAAAAACGCTATACAGCTTTTAAGTTTTGTGATTAATTGGCCATAACGGCGAAATGCGACGAAAAAAACTATAGAGCACTACAGAAATGTCACTATTTCTTGCCATTTGACATTAAGTAAGTCACCTCAAATAAGAAAATGAAGGCTTTTTGTTACTTGGAAGCCGATATTGTAAATTTTTTAAGCGCTGTTCGACTTGAAGGTGCGTTTTCGGATTTACTGGGCGAGAATGAATTCCCCTCTCCCCACCATGACTCCACGTCGTGTTAATTCCGAGTACCCTCACTTTAGTCAGTTCGTGAAGTGCTAATTTTGACGTTTTTTTTGCAATAACTTTTTTGTTTATGAGGCGATTTTAACATTCAAAAAGTCATATTCTGGATACTTTCTATACACACAAAACTTCTCTACATCATTTCTCTCTATATTCTGTAGTTTCTCCATAATATCGAAAAAAAATTGATTTTTCGGTCTGATTGTTTAGAGAAAGAGATCTTTAAATCTTTAAATATTTTAGTAGAGTAGTCAATCAATATTTAAGCAATGCACCTCTGGGGGAACACAGGCAAAGTTTTTACCAACACGACGGAGCCCACCACACAAAACCGTTCCAGTTACCAGCTTCTTAAAAGCAATATTTTATAACTAGTGGATTGTAAGAAGACTACCAAATAGTCGCAGTCAAACTCGCGTGAGAGGAAGCACCGGTAGGGGAAAGACCACTGGGACGCCCACGCCTACAATGGAAAGACAATATTGCCAAAGATCTAAAAGCAATGAATATTCACAATCCGCTAGATACCATGGCAGATAGGCAGCAATGGAGGAGTATTGTGATGTCGGTAAAGACCCACCCAGGGTAAGCCATGGAGTAAGTAAGTAAGTAAGTGGATTGTCAACAATGGACCTGTTCTGTGACTTCCTAGTTCTCCTAACTTGACACTCTTAGATTATTTTATATGGAAAATCGCTTATTGTAATCGAGTGACAACGATGGAGGACTATATGGCAAAAGCAAGGGACGCGTTCAAGAACTGATATTCAGATTCAATTAGAGCGGCTACCCATGACGCATTAACTGAGAGAAGCAAAAAATATTTGGAAGTTCAGGGTGGAAATTCTGAACATTTATTAAAATAAGTTGTTTTCCTGTGTAGCTAAGCCGTTTAGCATTTTTACAATGCAAAAATGTCATCGATATTTCAAAAACTTCAAATTTTTGAAATAGACAACCTTATACAAAGTCACTTAGGGGGTTTACGTTTAAAAAAAAAGACTTTTAATGATTCTTTCAAGTTAATCACTCTGTATTTATTTACTTATTAACAAATTGTCATCACAGCCTAATAAAGGATATTCTTTTCTAGAAGGAAATCAAACCCGGTTAAATAATAAAAGGACAAATTGATAGTTATGTTTAGGCCTATAAATGCCATTTTTGACATAAAATTTAAAATTTGTCAAAAACAGTTAGACCACCATATTTTAGCCGAATTGCCCCCATAGACTTTAGTTAACTGCCAAATTTCAAAAGTCTATTTTCCGGGAATTCGATGCAATGATATTGCTTAGATAGATTAAAGAATGTCTAAAAATGTCAAGAAAAGCAAGATTATAATAGGAAAGATTGCAAAGCCATTTCATGTTGATATTAATGAACATTCTTGCTATATTCAATATTTTATCACAATATGATTACGCACTTATATATGTTTTTCACATAAAATATTGAAAAATTAATTAATGCTATACCAAGTGGTTGATTATTTATGAAAAAATGTGCATGCTGCAAGACTCAAACCTACGGCCAACGGTGGCCCCCCATTGGCCACCGTCTCCCCACCAGACAGAGAGCAGAAGAGATGGAAAAGTGATCGTACCGTGTCGCCTACCTTCTTCTCCCACTGTAACACGTACGGTACTGGGTGTCCTTCGGGGAACTCCACATGGCAGTTGAATACCACGGATTCTCCCAAGATGGCGGTGATGTGCACAGCATCTTGGTATCCTCCTCCACCTCCTGAGGTGTTTCCTGAAACTAAAGATAAGATACAATAAAGTATTTTGATGAAATAATAATGCAACATTATTTATCGAAATATTAGAAAAAATACCTATCTAGCTATGATAGAAACAACTGAATATTGTTTTTACTTGTAAAGTTCAATAGTAATAATGTTTTTCTATTTTTGTATCAAATTTGATATCAACTTTCTCATTATTTTATGTTTTATGAAGCGTTCTGCAGGTGTAATTATAGTGTCATCATATTTTAAATAAAGAATAATTATTCTAAAAATAGTTACTAACAAATTAAGGCATATATGGATTAAAACTGGTTTTCGAAGGTCGCGGTTTGAAAATGTCTACTGTTATTAAAGTATTAAATGTATCTGAACCAAGAATTTTGACAATTTGACAATAAACTGGGAACAAGTAAAGTTTCGTACACTACCATTCCTAAACTCTTATTGGAAAGCTGTAGTATCCATCTTTTGAAGACCGAAACTAAATACTTATAAAAATCTATTATAATTATCATTTATTTTGACAGATATAAACCAAGAGAAAATAATTTCACTAACTTGTTAAGATTAATATTGCAATTTGTATTTCTCTCGTTCCTATATATATATATATATATATATATATATATATATATATATATATATACAAAAGCGGATTAAGGGGGGCAAGGGGGTACGTGCCCTCCTCCCAGAGACAGTTAAAAAGGAAACATGTATTTCTTAAACAAGTAATTTTTCTCTCTTTTTCATACTCATACATCAAAAATATACGGCCTACCAAAATTACATAAACATAATACACCACTAAGACCTATTGTTTCTTGTAAACAATCGCCATTCTATCGTTTATTAAAATTATTATCGGATTGTATTTCAAATATTACGGGAAAAAACGATTTTTTTAATAAAGATTCATTCGTCTTTAAAAAATTCATTGATACGGTAAGCCTACCCGAAAATTACAGACTTATTTCGCTAGATATCTTTTTATACAAATATACCAAATCAGCTTGTTCACACTATTTTAGCAGAAAAATGGGAAATTTTGAAGAAACATACATCGCTATCAAAAAATAATTTTATGGATGCTGTCGATTTCGTTCTAATACAAATTATTTTTAATACGAAAACACCTTTTACAAACCACTTGATGGATGTGCTATGGGATCACCAATTTTATCTACCATTGCTCAGTTAGTAATGGAATATTTAGAGGAGAAAGTTTTAGAAAAACTAAATTTTAATATTTTATTTTTTAAATGGTTTGTCGATGATTGCATAGCAGCCGTGTCACAGGATAAAATCAATATAATTCTCCAAGAGTTTAACAGTTTCAATGAAAAATTATAATTCACGTCCGAAAAAGAAAATAACAATGAAATAAATTTTCTGGATATGACACACAGCATTTTGACTGAATGGTACACCAAACCAACTTGGTCGGGTAGATATCTAAACTGTTTCTCTAATCACTGAAAAACTCAAAAAAATAGTGTTATAATCGGTCTGTCTGATTGTGCTATTCCTCTAATGTCTCCAGAATTTCCACTAAAAATACTGCAAAAAGTGAAAAAGATACTAATAAATAATAATTTCAACGAAAATACTATCACCGAAATAATTCATAAAAGGACATATCAATTTTATAACAACCTAATAACAAGAAACATAGAACATAAACAGCAAAAATATGTACACTAGTGAACTGTCAGAAAAAATAAAACACATTTTAAAAAAGCACGATATTATCGTATGCCACAAGTCTTTTTTTGTAAATTTTTAATGAATAAAATCAGCAATGTTATTTCTATCACAGATTAATTTGCACTGTCTTCCTTTAAAATATTTTTTTTTTATAAAATAACAAATTAAAAATTTTGAGGTTATGGTCCCGTTAATAAAAAAGTTAGCGATTTTTACACAACAACGGATTAATATCCACTCCTTCTTTTACTTTTCAAATAACAACTGAAAATATTGAGGTTATGAACCAGACTAACGATGTTTATTGTACAACTGATGGACTTGTACCTTTAAAAAAAATGAATTTTGGCTTATATAGTAAGTGGTGACGCAATATGAATTTCTGTTTTAATTTTTTTCTGATTGATCGGCCATCTGACGTGAACTGGCAACTAAATGTAATTTTAGGCTTTGAAACACAAAATCAAAATGGATTCCTAGTTGTCAATTTATGATAAAATTTTGATATTTTATTGATATTATGAAATAAATATTTCATTTGATGACAATAAATTATGATTTATGTAAATTTTGGACTTTTCCTGACATTTTAATATATCTAAACTTTACTTTAGGTTATTATTTACCACATAAAATTGATAAATAAAATTTGATTACTTCAAACAAAATTTTACATATACATTTAAATTTTAATTGTAACTTGCTGAAATTGATAATTCTTGTTTTATTAATATTATAATCATATAATCATATTTAACAAGGTTTGACCTGCAATTAGGTACTATTTTATTCTAGTTTCTTATTAAAATTAACTTATAATCTACATTTTCTTATACTATTCTTACCCTTTTACAATATTTTTAACAAAGTTTTTATAAATACTGTTGTTATAATAAGTAGAAACCAATATACGAGTATTATAAATAATTATTGATGAATAGTGTCTATATTTCACTAAATGGTTATTATTTGAGGCTTATTCTCCCTAATATTATCTTCATCCGCACTATTTATAAAATGGGTGATTAAGATTCTCATTTTTGTGGATTTCACTATATTGTTTTAAAATTCCTTTTTTAGTTACTATCTCTGGTCAATAACACTTCACACCTTATTCAAAATATCAGTTATTTGTTAGTTTATAAGATTCATGTCTTTCAGAGTTTATAATTCTTACTTTATATGCACTAATGTCCAACCTTTCACACTAATTTTTATACAATTTATCATGTTATTACATAATTATAGGCATTTTATGTCCTTTCAAAACATCATTCAAATATAAATTCTTACATACTATCAGCTAATATCTATTCTACCATCTGCCCTTACCACATAAATGCATAAATTAATTATTTATGTCCCTTTTGAGAAAAGGTGACTACCTATACAATATATATATATATATATATATATATATATATATATATATATATATATATATATATACAGGGGCGGATCCAGCCTGTCTCTTTGGGGAGGGGGCGGGGGCGGTGATATCACAAAATGCAGTATAGCAAGCGAAAACAAGTTGTCCGCGGAGGGGGGGGGACCAGCAATATTCCCATTTTTAGTGTAAAAGACAGGGTCGGGTCTATTTTCTGAATCTGAAGCTCTTGAAGAGGGGGGAGCAATCACAAGAATAAACAAATTGCCGACAGGGGGTGATGCCAGCAGCATACACATACATTCCTAGTATAAGAGGCAGAATCGGGTTTATTTTCCTGGACTCAAAGGTCTTGGGGGGGGGGGGCTATCGCAAAAAAAAAGGAAGTTGTCAACGGGGGGGGGGGGGGTAAGTACCAGCAGCATACACATTCCTAATATAAAAGGTAGAATCGGTTCGATTTTTCTGAACTCAAAGCTTTTGGGACGCGGGGGCGATCGCAAGCATACACATTCCTATACTCTATTCAAGAACTAGAGAGAGTAATAAAACTGTTACAGAAACCTACAACGTACCTGCTCCAGTGCCGCAGGTAACTGAGGACTGTCGTAAATCTAATTATATTTAATTATATTTAAATATTATAAGCTTTTATAAATTTACTGCAACAATAAAATTTCTGATTCAATTTAATTTCTGTCAGTGAGCAAAGTAAACTTTACAGTGTGTTTTTAGTGCTTTATCTTGTTTGCGCTTATTTTTATATATTATTTAAGATTAGTGAGATACCCAAAATATATGGCTTCCACCTCTATATTTATTCCAAAATCGTTAAATCAGGGCATTTTTTTCTCAACGAAAATCTTATTACGATGAATGTTTATGATACCTTATGATATCAATATCTAGATAATAATGTTCAAAGATCTGTTGAGATGTGTTCCAACATGACAGGAGTTAGAAAATCTACTATGTACCGAATACTGAAAGAGCAAAAAAACGACTGGAATTGTTAGTACTCCCAAACCATCCTCGATCACAGGCAGACGAAGAACCTCGTTGGAATAAGAGATAAAAACTGCAATAAAAGGAGTTGTACATACATTTTATTATGAGAAGCAGATCTCAACCGTCGACAAAATTCTAACTAAAATAAATAAAGATCTCGATTCACCTGAAATTAAAAGAACTTAACTCTGGAAATTTCTCAGAGAACTTAATTTTTGCTGAGAAAAATTAGATAGAAAATCTATTCTTATAGATTGTCCGGAAACTGTTCATTGGAGAAGCAAATATCTCTCTCAAGTAAAAGGTAGAGTTACTTGAAATAACACAACTTACAAAATTAGTAATTTAACTAAACTTTTGACAGATTTTTTTGAATAAAGTTTCTGCGGAAAACTGGGAAAAATCCAAATAATAAAAGAATAAAACAAAATGTGGAAACTCGATATCATGATCGGTGAGATAGAGGAACCAATTATAATTAATTTCAGAGAAGATAGCTTCACTGACTTTGATTAGGAGTTAGATACGTAATGTTTACCAGTGTAAATACAATTTATTATGTAAATTTTTGTTTTTGTTGTGTTTTATTGTTTAATGTTATTTACATATATATTTTAATTTTTTTTATATATTTTTATTTTAGTGTGTCCCACTCTTTAACTTTATATATATTTAATTCCAATAAGCCAATAAGTTTTTTATTTTTTTATTATTGTATGTGTGTCTTTTTCTGAAGCGTGTAGAATTAACGTGTTTATTTTTTTGGGGCTATCGGATATCCATATAATAAAGTAAATTAAATTAGGATATCAGTGCAATAGAAATAAAAATAAGTAGGTCTAATTTTAACTGAAACATAAAAAAACTAATTACATTTGGATCCCTTCTTAGTGTTTAATTGTGACTCTGCAGATAGTTTAAGAAATAAATAAACTGAGACGTCAAATGTCCTAAAAATGTTTTTAATTAATAATAAAATGACCGATAGCCCCAAAAAATTTTTAATATTATTTGGACGAATTAATTTTTTATATATGTTTAACTTTTTGTATTTTTGACAATGGGTATTTTGTAAGTATTTAAATTATAACTTAGAATTTTGTGAGAGAATAAGGCTACGTTTTAGTCTAAATATGTCTAAAACAGTTTATATGACAAAATTAAAAATAATAAAAATACAGTTGTCATATGTGTTAAATATGTCAAAATAATCTATATTTTGTAATGAATGTGAATTATTAAGAAATTATAAGAAATAAAATGATATTATAAAAACTTTTTATTTTAAGTTTATTACGGAAATAATATTTTATGCCATAAATACTTAGTGATAAAATAAACCTTCTTCCGAGGCCGATGACAAGGATTAAAATCCTTCTTAACACTTCACACTTCCAAATATCTATTGTTATCCAACCTAAATAGTCCATTATTATAGATCGGTATTTTTGATTATAAAATTTCTAACCCATTCCTATGAAAAATATATGTATCTAACAGAATTTGCCAAAGACACCGAACTATAAGCACTTGTAGTTTGCGAAGAAAAAAAAGGGTAAAAAATGATTTATTACTCTCTCTAGTTCTTGAATAAACTATAGTATAAGAGGCAAAATCAGGTCTATTTTCCTAAACTCAAAGTTCTGGGGGGGGGGGGGCGATAGCCTCCAACGCCCCCCCCTTGGATCCGCGCTTATATATATGTATATATATATATATATATATATATATATATATATATATATATATATATATATGTTACAAACAGCACTTATTTAAAAGATAATATATATTTTAAAACATATACATAAGAAGAATATATTTCCCTACAAAATAACGTACCTTTAATATGCAAATGACAAAATAAAATTTTATTTAGAGAGTCCCGTGAAAGACTATCTGACAATATGGGTTAAAAATGTTAGCTGAAAGCTTTTATAATGCAGCCTCAACTCGACGCTTTTTATTTATTTACCCGGCATCGTGGAAATTCCGATTGACTGATCGGAAGTAGCTTTAGAGTCAATAATTTTGTTAATATTGATCTTCCGCTGAATCTGAATTTCATCGGCAAACTCAATTTTAACGATAACTGCCGCTTTCGATGCGATATGATGTCGAGAAATGTTTATCTTCGTCCTTTATGTCTTGTTTGGATTGGAATAAAAATGCAAGTTTGTTGGGTATTCCATTGAAAAAATATATCGAAAATGTTGTTTAATATTCATGAAGAAAATAACATCGAGAAACGTCAAGTTAGATTGAAGTGACTGTCAAGTCAGGTGTTGACTTATTACTTTGAAAAGAGCGTAATTCAAAACCATTCCAATTTGATCATAAGTATATGGTATAAAAGAAAACGAATATTTGTAAGTAAACTATTTTAACTAAAAAAAATAGGGTGATTCTCCGAGAACTTTATCGATCGATTGTGGAATTAGGAACAATGTACTAACGTATACGGGGGAGAGCCGGCTAAAATATTTTCAAGATGGCGGCACTTCCGGTTATACCGGAAGTAGATGTCAACTTGCTTATTTTAAGTGGAACACCCTATATATTATTGAATTTTTGATTGCTACGAAAAATTCTAGATATATTTCATGTATAATGTTCTATACTTAAGTCTCACCGTTTTAGAGATATTTAAATTTTTATATCAAAAATTACGTTTCCGAACCAAAACTTAACTATAAATTTTTCCTATAAGAAAGTCTTTATTATTTAATTTGGGTTAGTTTTCTTGTAGATGAAGATCGAGTTTAGTAGTCTTTTTATGATATTTTGAAAATTATTAGTACTGAGTAGTCAAAAAAGAAAAATATAAATTTCAAAAGTCAATTTTTTCAAATAGAAAGCACCTATTTTTATAATTTTATATTTTATATAATTAAGCAATAAAAATAAAGGTAACTTTGTATAAGGCTGTCTATTACAAAAATTTGTAGTTTTCAAAATATTGGCAATTCAACATTTTTCTATTGTAAAAATGCTATATGGCTTTTAAGGTTTGTTATTAGTTGGCCATGACGGCTAGGCGTGGCGAAAATAAAACAATCGAACCCTACAGAATTGTCACTATTTCTTGCCATTTGACATTCATTAATAATAATCATGCCGGGGCGAATAAATAACACGCATCAAGATTATTTGAATTTATTTATTATTTATGGAGAATGTGATAAGAGTTATTTCAAGAACATGCGATACATTCGCGATCCGATATCCACAGAAACAGAAACCAA
Organism: Diaprepes abbreviatus; assembly: GCA_034092305.1. Taxonomy (NCBI): domain Eukaryota; kingdom Metazoa; phylum Arthropoda; class Insecta; order Coleoptera; family Curculionidae; genus Diaprepes; species Diaprepes abbreviatus. The sequence goes on along the minus strand of JASJET010000079.1, from coordinate 2,101,146 downwards.
CACTACCAACTGCTAAAAGGATTATAGAAAACTTCAAGAACTTTGGATCCATAAAAGCAAAAAGAAATAGAAATAAACCAGTTGTTAATAATGAAAATATTGAAACTACAATTTTAGGATATTTCGCCGCATATCTGACAATATCTACAAGGCAAGTAGCATTCTCTCTCTCTCTCTCTCTCTCTCTCTCTCTCTCTCTCTCTTTCTTTCTTTCTTTCTCTCTTTGTCAACCTCTGTCCATCCACTCCTGGATGTAGGTCTTTCTCAATTGTTTCCATCTTTTTCTATTCTTCGCCAATCTCATCCACTTCTTGCCCGCCACTGTCCTTATGTCGTCTACCCATCTTTTTTGAGGTCTTCCCGTGCTTCTTGTTGTCTCCCTCGGTCTCCATTCCAGGATTCTTCGTGTCCATCTATTGTCCTCATATCGGGCTATGTGACCAGCCCACCGCCACTTCATCTTTGCAACCTCCTTCACGATGTCTTTGACTTTCGTTCTGCGTCTTATGTCGGTGTTTCTAATCCTGTCTCTTAATGATATTCCAAGCATGTTTCTTTCCATCGCTCTTTGGACTGTTTCTAATTTTTTAGCGGACTTTTTGGTGAGGGGCATGGTCTCCAATCCATACGTACACACCGGTAATATGCATGTATCGTATACTTTTCTTTTTAGATTTATGGGAATTGAATTATTTTTCAGGATGTATGCAAGTTTACCGAAAGCGGCCCATGTCAGATGTGTTCTTCTTTTTATTTCAGCCTCCTTGTTTGATTTCCCTAGTCTGATGTCATGACCCAAGTATACATAGTGTTCGACGTTTTCTATCCTCTGCTTCTGTATTGTTATGTTTGCCTGTTCGTGGCTCATTATTTTTGTTTTGTTGTAGTTCATTTTAAGGCCTACAGATGCGGATACGTCATTTAGCTGTTGTATCATTTCGTTCAATTCTTGGAGATTACTTGCTATTAAGATTATGTCATCAGTAAATCTGAGGTGGTTCAAGTATATTCCGTCGATGTAGCGCATTAGAGTCTGGATTATCTCAAACATCAGTTTAAGGATTTTATGGAAACACAATTTTCATCCCTACGTATATTCCATAGTACAACATTTAAAAGGCACTGATTTTCCACGAAGAGTAGAGTTTTATCAATTTATTTTATTTTGTTACAAGGAAATGCTGGTTTTTTGGATAATATTATTTAGTCGGACGAAGTCAAATTTACAAAAAATGGATTGGAGCGACTCAGATGTCCAACCATAGAGAATTAAATTTTCAAGAGCCTTGACAGTTTAACGTGTATTGTGCTATAAGAAATTATGGCATTATCGCCCTAGAATTCTACCAAGATAATCTGAATGGTAAGTTTGCCCTTTTTGAAGACTTCTAGATACAAAATACGTTTTTTAACTTATAGGTGAGCGTTAGACATCTTGAGAAATTTGGAAGTGAACTATTTAGATAACTCGCCGCTGGCTGATCATATAAATCTATTTTATCAAGATGATGGGGTTCTTCCACATAATAGTCATTTAGTTAATCATCTGCAAAACTTGTTTTATGATCAATGGATAGCCAAGAATGTGCCAAATCTTTGGCCACCTCGCTCCCCCAACCTAACAGTACTTGATTTTATTATTTGGGGGACAATCAAAAATAAAGTATACAACACCCCATTAACCACTATGGAAGACTGCATGAAGCGCGTCACAATAGTATTTGAAGAACTTAATCCTCAGTCAATAAGAGCCACCTATGAAGAGTTCCTGCTTAGGTGCGAAAAATGTTTGGAAGTTCAAGGGCGTCAATTTGAACATTTACTCAAATAATTTTTGTAACTTTATTTTATTAACAACCGGTTTATTTCTAGTTCTTTTAGCTTTTATAGATCCAAAGGCCTTAAAGTTTTTTATAATCTTTTTAACAGCTGGTAGTGTTGGTTTCTGTTTCTTCGGATATCAGATCGCGAATGTATCGCATGTTCTTGAAATAATAAATAAGTTTAAATCATCTTCGTGCATGTAATTTAATCGCCACGGCATGATCATTATTAATGAACGTCAAATGGCAAGAAATAGGGACAATTCTGTAGGATTCGATTGTTTTATTTTCGCTACGCCTTGTCATTATGGCCAACTAATAATAAAACTTAAAAACCTTATAGCATTTTTACAATAGAAAAATGTTGAATTGCCAATATTTCGAAAACTACAAAGTTTTGGAATAGACAACCTTAAATAAAGTTACCCTTATTTTTAATGCTTAATTATATGAAATATAAAATTATAAAAACAGGTGCTTTCTATTTGAAAAAATTTACTAATAATTTTCAAAATATTATAAAAAGACTAATAAAATCGATCTTCGTCTACAAGAAAACTAGCCCAAATTAAATAATAAAGACTTCCTTGTAGGAAAAATTTATAGTTAAGTTTTGGTCAGCAAACGTCATTTTTGACATAAAAATTTAAATATGTCCAAAACGGTGAGCCTTAAGCATAGAATATTATACATGAAATATGTCTAGAATATTACGTAGAAATAAAAAATGCAATAATATATAGGGTGTTCTATTTAAAATAAGCAAGTTGACATCTACTTCTGGTATAACCGGAAGTGTCGCCATTTTGAAAATATTTTAGCCGGCTGTCCCCCATGCACGTTAGTACACTGTCAAATTTTCAGATTCATCTTAATTATAGTTTTCCCACAATAGATCGATAAGTGCCCGGAAAATCACCTTCTATAACAAGAGTGAAAAGTAACATATTTCTAACTAGCCGTAGATAAGCAATTCCAGACTGTGCACATTTTGTGGTGAATTACATATAATATTTAAAATTCAGTAATATTGAATGTAGGTTTGCATCTAGTAAATTTGCCTATATCATGCATTTATACAGGGTGGACCATTTTAATATATGCACCCAAGTTTCTCCGTAAGTGAGCCGACATTGAAAAATGGATCAGATAAAAGTTGTTTAGAACAATAGGAGCCATTCATCTGTGTTTGTGACTTTGACCTTGAGGTCAATTTACAAGATCATTCGAAGGTCAAGATGAGTTTTTTTTAATAGAAACCTCTATTTTTCATTGGAGAAATGGAAAGCGGAGAAAATTTCCTATCCAATAGTATAAATAACATACAGGGTAAAATCGCATCTGGAGATCATTTGAAGATCAAATATTCTTATATCATGGATTGGTGTTAATTATCCAATAGCTCGAGAATTAAAACTATTGGAGAAAAACTTGTCCTGCAGACAGGAAACCAAACGGTACATCTTAAGGTGACCTCAAATTTGACCTTGATCGTCAAGGTCATTTGAAGGTCAAGTGCGTTTTTTTGAATGAAAATTTATGCTCTCAACGTCGGGAACGGAACGAGCGCAAAATTTTACATTCAGATATGATTATCATTTATGATTTTGTGCTGCACTTTTTGGAACGATTAGTAAATGATTGAGTAAATAATTCATTTGTATCATTGCTTTTCTACGATATCAGTTACAGAGCAATTCTGTGCTAGCGATTTGAACCCTGAGGTCAGTTTATTAGGTCATTTTTCAAATGGTAATTCTTATCTTTGACACTGGATTCGAGAAGAGTAGGAAATTTTACGTCAGAAACGATATTTTAAAGTTTGTTGTAACCTTGAGAAGGCCAATTTAAGGTTAAATATTCCAATAGTACTTGGAAGTTGGTGCTTCAAATGTGCTAACCTTACTTTTAGCACTACCAAGAAACGACGGAGTGGACTTAATAAGTTCTGTTTCCTTTTCCCACCGATACCTGCTGCCACCGCCACTAACGCTGGTGAACCTTCGCGCGGACCTTCGCCATGTAAGAGATTACGGAGACTTGACCCAACATCTGTCATAATATAGATTGCTGGATTTTCGTGAGTACCGTCATATCGCGCTGTAGCTCAAATTGTCGTTATAAGAATTGTTTGTACAAAAATCAAATGATTATATCGCATTATAGTGATTTTATTTGATTTTTCTTTTGTTTCCTAATAGTGGGAAAATCGTTTAATATATCAATACATTTTATTGGTATTTGCCGATACCACATATTAAGTCTACCGTTGGTACTTTTTCTTGAGTTTTAATTACATAACCATGGTATGATTTTTTTAGTTTATGTCGTCATAAATTGCTTGTGTTTATGTATTTTTAAGAAAACATTTACACGACTGAAAAGTTATAAAACTGTTCCCATTTTTGAAATCTATCTACAGGGGACGATTTAATTCCTCCTTTTAGTGGAATATACTATACGTTAATCAGAATAAAATAATTAGTGTTTGTTCCATTACATTTGCTTCCTTTGTAACCTTTAATAGTCGATTACCTCTTACCCGAAAATGTTTGAAATGAATTGGGTCAATTTTTTATCAATTGTTAGGCACTATCATCATTTTGATAAACCTGTTGTCTTCCATAAATACAGATCAACTAATTAACACTTGTGAAAACAAATAAAGTTCCTATAGCGAATTATATTAGATTTTTCATACAAGTAAATCTTTTGAAGTTACATTCATTAGTTGAAGTAAGCTTATTTTAGACGATATAGAATAACAAATTTACGGTTTCTATATTCCAAGATGTTTCGCCTAACAAGCATATTTGTTGTTTACTCTAGACGGAAGAGGTCATGTGTATGTATGTTCTTAGATAAAACAAACAAGTTCTGGAAATGACAAAAAGACATCTGTCGGACTTGCATTCTCTCGGTTTGTTTTGCTTCATGAACTTGTGATCTCCATAATCGGTATTAAATATAAATTGAAGTTTCATCCTACAAAAAGATTCACTTTTAAGCAGATTTTTATTGTTATTTATTTAACTATTGGAGGATGAAATTAAATAATACACTAAAAACTTGTTGGTTATTGCTAAAAAAATGTTAATTTTTTACACGAATGTCATTTTAGAATGCTGACAAATCCAACTACGGCAAATTGAATAGTTAATCTTTTGTGGACGGATTTCTTATGGGTTTCTCGTTTTTTTCCAGTTATAGAGCACTTAACATAAAATCGTCAATAAACTTCCCTTTCTTGGGATGTTAGAGTCGTCACTATGATGAAATAATTACATTTTATACAGGTTGTCTCTAAAAGGTCTGTACAAAATCCTAGTGCAAATTCCTGAGACTAAAATATGAGGATCTGGCCAAATTTACCTTAGTTGAAAAATTGATAGTTTGCTCTAAATGTTACTTTGTTTTTTTTTTAGGATGAGGAATCAAGGTCCGACTACAGTTTCGACGTACATTGCAGAGGACGCTACCAGCAGCACCTCGTCTACATCTAAAGCTTTATAACATTTTTGTGCCTGGATGTATTAAATTTTTAATTAAAAATTTTTATTCCTGGTAATCGTCTATCCAAAAAAGTTATGCCAATTGTGACATCATTTGATCGTAGACTCCTGCAAATGGAATATTTTGGTAGCGTATGACCGATTCCCCAAAAAGCGATGAAAAAACCAAAAAAAAAAAATGAAAAACTTAATTATCGCCGAGCTTACACGACACATAATTTTCTAAGAACTGTTCCCAACACCGTACCGCTCCTAACAAATCTCAGATTGTTACTGAAGTTTATTATTTCTGAAAAGGCTAAATTTGAATTCCCCCGGTATCCCGTGGGTTCCCGCTGGCACCCATCTCACCCCATGCAACCCTGTAACTGTTAATTTCATTCACCAAAGTTTGAAAATTTCGGTCTGTAGAGGGTAGCTACTCTATGTCGGTTACTTAATTCTCCAATTTATATTGATCGGAGCATTTTACTCTTACGTTTTATACAAAAGGTTAATAAAACGAATCAAGGTCTTTCTTTAACTAAAACTAAACGATAATTCCCGTTGAAAAAAAACTATTTACTCTTCTTAGCTGTTTTGGAACCAAATCTCTAACTCGTTTTTTCTTGTGAATAAAAAAAAACAGTAATTATAAAAATTCTTTTTACATGTTGTCAAACAATATATTACATTATAGTGAGTTTATTTGACTATTCTTGTGTTCCCTAATAATGGAAAAATCGTTCATTTTTTAAAACGTAACTAGGCAGTTTAGACCATATGGTGGGTGCTAAATCCAATATTGACAAAATATTTAACGATTTTTATTATTCTAAACAAGGTAAAATTACTTCGACACATTTTTAAATATTTATGGCTTCAGAAAGACGACCCGAAAGTAATAAAATTGCTAAGTGTGTTAACAGATTTAGATTTTACGGGGGTAATATAAAATAAATACTGTCCCGTTTCCATGGTTAAAATTTATCTACAGAGCGATTATTTATTTACCCATTTTAGTGGAATATACTTCAAGTTGGTCAGCATAAAATGGGTACTGTTTGTTCCACAACATTAGCAGGTATGGATTCGTGCAGCCGTTTCTGAGTTAATCAAATTTAAATCTTCTATTGCGAACTGAGAGTCGCCGTAGCCCCTCTTCATACTTTTTCTGTGCTTTGGACTGGTTCAACAAATTTGGCGCGTGTTTTATATATCCTTGTTGTAGAGAAGTTTAAATACTGCGTTAAATTTATTTCTCTGGTGCACAGTATCATGAATTCATGTCTTTAATAACACAGAGGAAATATTTATTCGATCAATGTTTTCTTGAAGTTTCTAACCTAAGACTATACGGTTAGGTTTTCTCAGTTTTATCCTTATAAAAAAATGGAATGTTTGAACAGGCAAATCTAGAATCTCGATCATTTTGGTTTACGCAAGAATAGGATGTACTGTTTAATGAACACTCCAGCCAGTAACATTGGAGTGTACGGTAGCAGCTCGGAAGCCCGAGATTTTTACTTGCTTGGGCAACATGCAACGATCCTTCAAGCATAAATTTATGCTATTCTGTAATGTATCCATCTCTGTGAGACGAACACCAAAAAGGAATAACAGTAGGGTTTTGGTACTGAAGTCTCTGTCGTAGTTTCACTACTGATGTCGGAGTGTAAGGATGCAGTGGATAGCATGACGAATGACGACTGTCCAGTCTGCGGGTGAGCCATATGGAATTCCAAATCCATTTTATCTTCCGTATTGCCGTAAGTAAGATTGAAATAAAATTGTTGTTAGAAAGCAAATATATTGAAGAAAGAATTACTAATCGTAGTGGGATTACTGACAGGACATTTTCATCTGCGATACCATCTTCACAAGTTCAGCATCATGGATCACTGTTGATTATATTCTCAAAAGTACCTAGCGATTAATAGACTTGGTAGAGATATTTCGGAGATATAATATTATCGCCTGAAGTCATCAAGGCAAGTTCAGTTAACGAACCTGCTTGGATTTGCAAAAGCGAACGGTCTGAAATGATTTGCAACAAGGCCTAGGCATCAGTATCGTCACTTTTTCTTCATTCATTCATTTATTCAAGGTAATTTAGACACAATTAGGGCTTTCTTTGGCTTCAGCAATCATAAGTAGCATTTTTTTGGGTAACACCATACATTAATATTCATTTCGAGCAAATTACAAGGGAGTTTTTAAAATCATTATATTTAAAACTCTGGAGCATTCGGCATAAATCGTAACCCTGTTTTTAGGTTTATCAGCTTCATTCCTGAACGTCCAGTCTTTTGAATATTCCAGCGTTGTCACTTTTTTATTGTTTTCATTCCATCCAGTCAAATGCAGATTTGTGTAGATGTAGTGCAACTTATTATTCCAAGTATAACGTTGCAACTGTCGAAATGGTTCTCGCAGATCAAAAAGCGGAGAAGCGAAACTAAAGTTCTGTTCTGAGATTTTGATACCTCTCACTTCTCCTTACAAGCTGTTCAAGTTAAGTAGTAAAATGAAATTGATTTCTCATCTCACGTTCTAAAATAATGTCCTTTTTCTTCGGCACCCTGAGGGAAAAAGAGGAAATCCTTCTTTTATTCCTTTCTTGAGTGTCATATTAAGGCAAAAAAATATTGTTTTAGGGTCTAAACTCTGGTCTCTAAGACTTTAATCTTTCACTAACACTATGACTTTTGACATATAAGAAGTGTGATTCCTCTACACCAGGATTAGGCTCTGTATTTCGCAGAATGTCTCCAGAGGAAGCATTTCTCTTAAATTAATTAATAACTGATATAAATATGTAATGGAAGATCTATCATAGAATTATTTTAGTGCGTAATTAAATAATTTTTTATGTACTTACTAATATTTATAATTTTTTTTAAACTGATTAATTACTTTTTTGACACATAAAATTGTAATTTTAATTTAATTTCAGAATATTACAAATTTGATTTAGCAAAATTTATTTAATAGATGTAGATCAAACCTAATTTCAGTTGTTTAATTTCAAACTTTCAACAACACATCTCATTTAAATCACTCGTCTCAATTTAGTGGTTACACTAAAAAGAAAACCAATAATTTAGTGGCACCTTGGTATAAGTACCCCTGACGTGAACCATCTGTTCACTGATAAAACATGCCCTTCCTGCCTTAGTTATTTTAAATTATATATATATATATATATATATATATATATATATATATATATATATATATATATATAGTTTGGTTATTCCGGGTTTCAATCCGTTCGTTCAAAAAATCATTTTCACTACGTTTCGCCAAAATCTCATTTGACATTTTCAAGTGCGGTTCGTTTCGTTACTCGCTGAGAACTGATGGTGGCCTCTGATGAATTTCGAGTTTTGTTTAGCTGGCTCGCTTCCTGATTGGATGAGCGGCTTCGCAGGATCCTCCCCTCTGCCAAGTGCGATATATTTTGTTCTTGTATGCAGGTCTCTCGTGTACTGGTTGATTTTTGTTGTTTTCTTTCTTGATTTTTTATTAATGTTTTCCATGTAGTTGAAAAATTTATAGCATCGTCTCGTTTATTTAGCTGTCCCGCTTTTTCGATTTCTAGGGCCTCTCTTATGACGCGTACCTTGTAGTTCCGTACTGGCGCTATTTCTTTTGTTTTTTTCGAAGTCGATAGTATGTCCGGTTGTTTGGTGATGTTGAAATAGGGCTGAGGTTGTCTGTTTGTTTTTGAGGCTATTTTTATGTTCTTGGATTCTTGCTGAAATGTGCCTGTTTGTTTGTCCTATATAAGTTTGATGGCAATCTGCACATGGAATGCTGTAAACGCCATGATTTTCAAGGTTGGTCTTGTCTTTGGGATTTCCCAGGATGTTGGTTATTGTTTTTTGTGGTTTAAATATGGGCTGTATGTTGTGTTTTCTTAAGATTATTCCGATTCTGTCTGTTATTCCTTTTATGAATGATATTATGGCTTTGTTCCTTGTTTGATCTTGGTCTTTGTTGTAGTCTTCTCTTGTCTTTTTATGGCTTTCTTTATATCTGACTGTGAGAAAAAATTCCGTTTTATAGCCGTTGAAATGTGTCTTATTTCGTCTTGTTTTGTGTCAAGTTGTGTTAGGCGGAGAGATCTTGATACTAGTGTGTTGACTACTGCCTGCTTTTGAGAGGGATGATGATGTGACGCTGCATTGAGATATCGGTCAGTATGTGTGGGTTTCCGATATACGCTAAAGCCCAGGGTGTTGTTGAGTTTCCTAGTTAATAGCAGGTCCAAAAAAGGAAGTTTCTTTTCTTGTTCGATTTCTAGCGTGAATTGGATTCTGTGGTGGATATTGTCCAGATATATGAGGAAATCGTCCAGGTGTTCTTTTCCATGTGGCCATATTATAAAAATATCAACATAGCGTTTCCAAAATTTTGGTTTTAAAGGTGCCTTTTGCAGTGCCTCTTGTTCGAAATATATCATAAAAAAGTTTGCTATGACTGGTGAAAGCGAGGACCCCATAGGTGTGCCATCTGTTTGTTTGTATATTTGGTTATTGAACATGAAGTATGTGTTCTTTAGGCATTGTTCTGCAAGTTCAATAGTGTAGGCTGGAAAAAATCGTTCATGGTGATTTTGTCCAAAGTCTCATTCAGTGGTATACTTGGATATAGCGATTTTATGTCGAGGCTTGCTAAGATGTCATTTTCTTCGAGGTGAATGTTTTTGATCATTTTAGTCAGTTGTTCGGAGTTTTTCACAAAGGAATCAGCCAGTTCGATTCTTGGTTGCATGATACTTGCTAGATAGTTTTCCAGTTTTTGTGTAGGAGATCCCACGGCGCTCACTAGTGGTCTGAGTGGTGCATTTGTTTTGTGTATTTTTTGGTAAGCCATACAGTTTTGGACAACTGCTTGATTTTTTTCTTGGTTTTATAGATTTTTTAGTTTCTGGGTCTAGTTTTGAGGCTTTAGTCTTGGCTTTCGTAGTTTTATATATATATATATATATATATATATATATATATATATATATATATATATATATATATATATATATATATATAAAATAGCGAAGCTGTACATATGTATCTGTCATATCACTCAAAATTTTTTCTCGCGATACATAAAATTTTGCAAGAATTTAATTATATTTCAGTAGTATGGCGCTTTATACTCGTTGTTACCATTTTTATAATACTTTTGATTGATTTAACTTTATTTGAATCATTTAGATCCGGCTTTCTGATGGCCGTAACCCCAAACGAATGATTTCCGAATCCATGGCGGCTTATCCAAAATACAAATATCTACATATATAGAGAAGTAAACAACTTTATAAATTCAATTATTGTAACATTAAATGAAATGTTTATTCAAACGAAATTGTCAATTTTCCGCTGCTTTGTTTAAATTAAATTAACATTAAAAGCCATTTATTCCCAAAACTGGCGAAATAATATCAAAATATTTGTTTGATCAACTCGTAATTTATATATACAAAAATAGTAATACTGTGAGTGAAATTAATTTAGTTTTTGCTTACAACCTATAGAAATAAGTTATTTTCTGTTAAATTGGAATTAAATTCCAAAAACATATAATTAAAACAATTATGTATAGATAGAGAAAAGTTTTTCATTTCCGAAAATAAGTACAATTCGTATGAAAAGGCATCAATTATGGGAAAAAAATCTAAAGATGAGCGAGTAAGAGAGAGAAAGACGTAAAATCCCTGTATACAAGAATCCCAATGGATGAATCACTGGACCATATCAGCCAACGAGAGTATTTCTGACTCACTTTTTGGACCTCGACAGATATTGCTTTAAGAACGCATCTTTCTTATTTGACGCCAAATATATAAACAAATATATGGCGCTGCTATCGGCTCATCACTATCTCGAGTTAGTACAAATCTATTTATGAATTATTTCGAAACCAAAGCTCTTGAAGAATGTCAACTCAAACCCAAAATTTGATGTCGCTATATAGATAATATGTTTATTATACGGCCCTATGGCAAACAACTGCCCAACTGCTGTCATAATTTTTTAAAATTCTATTTACCCAAAGATATAGTTTATTCAGGAACTTGAAACAGCTCCCGTTCCTAGACGTCATATTAATCAAAACGAAGGATGGACAATAGTAACATACAGTATATCGAAAACCAACTTATACGGACATATACCTCAACGCTGATTCTCATCATCATTTCGCATATATAGAGAGCGTAGCGAACACCCTAATCTCAAGATCCCTTCGTCTAACTGACAACTAAGAAAAAGAAGCTTTTAAACAAGATTACACTACAAGAAAAAAAATTAAGTGTCCACTCTCCCAGCTGGACTTTTAAAAATACTTTTTAAAAGTTAATATATAAATATAATAGAGTCTTCTTTTTCTTCTTTCTCAGCCCATTGACGTCCACTCCTGGACATAAGCCTCTCCGATAGTCCTCCACTGGGATCTGTCTCTCGCCTTCTGGAGCCAGTCTTTTCCAGCAAACTGTCTTATATCATCTACCCATCTGCGTTGTGGCCTGCCACGATTTCGGTTCGTTTCTCGCGGTCTCCATTGCAATAATTTACTCGTCCACCTATTGGGCTGTTGTCTAGCTATGTGCCCCGCCCATTGCCACTTTAGTAGTGATATGCGTTCAATGACGTCAACTACTTTGGTTCTTGATCTTATTACTTGATTTCGGATTTTATCCCGTAACGACATTCCTAACATTTGTCTCTCCATAGAGCGTTGAGTGACTCGGAGCCTATTTGCGTTTTGTTTGGTTAGTGTTATCGTTTCCATGCTGTAAGTAGCAACAGGCGTGACACACGTGTTATACACTTTCCGTTTAAGGTTGATTGGTGTGTTTCTATCTCTTAATACGTACTGCAACTTTCCAAAGGCAGCCCAGGCCAGCCCTATTCTCCTTGTTATTTCCGCCGTTTGATTTTCTTTGCCCAGTTTCATGACGTGGCCTAAGTAGATGTACTCTTGGACACTCTCTATGATTTCATTTTGAATCTCTATTTGTATATTTGCGTCAGGGCTCATTAATTTAGTTTTTCCCCAAGTTCATCTTAAGTCCCACTTTTCTCGCCTCTGCATTAAAATCTTGAAGCATTTGTTTTAGCTCTTCTGGATGACTAAGATAAGAACCGTCGACTCTCAAACCTTTCTCATCCCAATTTAGTTTTTTAAAGATATCCTCCAAAGCTAGCGTAAATAGTTTCGGAGAGATGACGTCTCCCTGACGCACACCTCTCATAACGTTAATTTTTCGGTTTTTGTGTCTTCGTCGAATTTAACCTGTATAGTTGCGTTTTTATATATGTTCTGTATGATAGTGGTATACCTGGAGTCAATTCTAGCATTATTAAGTGATTTCAAGATCGCCCATTGATGAATATAATAGAGTGCGTGAGTATAATTGTTGTGTTGTAATTAATTTCTTGCTTGAAACAAAAATCTCTGTTCTTAATGAATCTTCCGATACCCTCAGTTGAAAAGGATTTGAAAGAACCGAAACGTCGTGAAGTATAAAATATATATAATAAGTATGACTTCTTTATATATGTAGTTTTAATATAAAACTGAACCATATGCCCAAGAAAATAACCAACTAAAAACATATTTAAAAGTTCAAGAAAAATTAATTCCTATATATATATATATATATATATATATATATATATATATATATATATATATATATATATAATTGTATTTATATACATCCAAGTACAAGTATATTGCATCCACTTTTGGTATATATATATATATATATATATATATATATATATATATATATATATATATATATATATATATATATATATATATATATATATACATATCTTTACGAGATTATATATTCAGATTGCGTGGAATGCTGGGAGATGGCGCTGCTTGTATTAGATTTAATATTTTGTCTAATATAGGTTGCTTAAAGGATTTACTTTTCCGATGTTGGGGTGCGCTAGCCTATTCTGTACTGACGAGAACCAGCAAGTTCGAAACCTGTCAACAGATGGCGGTGCACCACCATGGGAGAGACTTCCACCCTTTCCTGGTTCGTGCAATCTGAGATAGTGCCTTTTTTCTAACTGTATTAGAACAGAGTACGTTTGTTCTTATAGTATAAGGTTTTTTAAGTTGGTTAAGAACTAAGTTTCTTTTATATAATTGTATATTATATATTTTTTAATTATATATTGTGAATATATATTGTTTTGGATATATGTAATGGCAAATAAATTATTAACTAACAATTTATATATCGAGTAAAAAAATAATGAAAAAATATATGCAATGCAAATAATAAATCTAAGTCTTACGTTTTTTTCGTGCCATTTCATCTCAGAACTTATAAATTATTTTCAAGATGGGTGAATAGGCATAACAATCAAACGTATAAAGAAACTAGAAGAACAGGTTTGATGATATATTCTTTCTTTTTGACGACAGATTTCAGATATAATTTGAACCGCGTTTAAGAAAATGTTTTTAAATATACACAAAAATTTATTTGAAATATAAATCAATAAATGTTTCCGTTTATTTTTTTGCTTATCTATTTATAGGTTCATTATGCAATGCATTTCCACCTATAAAATATATTATTAACGTATGGCGTCAGCAGCCCGCCCGCAGCTCTCTTCTCCTCCGCTGCTTGTAATCTCTCGGCTTCAGACGCGATTTCCCGCGTATCATGCTATGTTGGGAAATATTTTTGGCATATTTTAACCAATTTATACAAAAAATCTGAGATTGACGAGTTGTAGTTCATAATCTCTACTTTCAGAATGCGTTTCATAAATTTTAATCGGACCCAACAGGTTAATACGGTGGCATTCACAAAAAAGTGGTCTAAATTGTCTATATTGTAATTAGGCAAAAACCAATGCGATAAATTTCATCTCCTGTCTGTTTAAAGTACACATAATAAATTATAACTTCTCGAAAATTCCACGCTTAATATTATAAATTACCAAACATATTAAAAAAGGTCATTTTGCAGATTGCTTAATTATCTAAAAATGATCCATTGAAAACAGTACGATTTAAAAAAAAAAATAAATTTTTTTTGTCACCCTTTAACACAATTATTGATAAATCTTTTTCACTTAAATGAGTTGTAGTAAATATACATTTTATGCTAGTTGTAGGACTTTTCTACCCCAGGTTTGATCGATTTAAATCAAATTTTCAGCATGCACCAGTCATTAACGATTATGATGGGAAGTCGCACCAATTGCTACTTATAATCGCGTCAGTAATTTAACTTACCGAATTTATAAGTCGGAAATTCTCTTTTAGAAGGCAAGATGTTGACGACAAAGAAGCCAGCGGAAAGCATCAAAAGCAGCACCGCGTCAATCACGCTTAACTTGCAAAGCTTAATTGATGTTTGATATTTGTTTGATGTCACTGAAGTGTAAGCAACTTTAAGGCTATCTAATTAAGAAATATCATAAAATATTACAGTCAGCTAAAAATTATGTATGAAATGTAAAGAGAAAGGAAATTTTAGAATGTTGGGCTTGCTCTAATCTCTCAAAATTTTCACTGTTTAACATATATAATTACAATTGCCTGTCCTATTGTGGCTTTTCAAGAAATTGTAGGAATGTGCCATTTAAATTTTTATTTATTCTATTATGTCTTACGGCACTATCAGACTCTCGCTGTATGTTTTTTTTTCTATGTAAGAGAGAAGGAATAACCCTTTGAAAAAATATTCATAACATCAGAGTGTTTCTCATACTATTTTTAGCACCTGATCGGTCTTTCTCTCTTGCATCATCTTAGTGGCTGCCAGTACATAACTTGCTTTTATAGTATTCCTTGTAAGTATATGAAACATGCTCTTGATCAAGTATCCTACACCAAAACCACAAACTTGACCATGCTGGTCGCCATTACATGGCCATATTTCTACGGCAACATTAAACTCCCTGCCAATTTCTTATATTCGAATGAATGTATCCTGTTTAAATATCAGTTCAATTTCTCGAACTAACAGACTCGGGAAAAAATTATATATAATCATATATAATTTTATATAAATGATTATATATAATCGGATATGAAAATTAGCACGATATTATTTTATCTGATTATATATAATTCAACAAATGTTTATTAAAATTTAAATAATTATGTATAACTTTATATTAAGATTTACTCTCAAAGGATTATACATAATAATATATTATTATATAAAATTATATATAATTTTATATAATAATAAATAATGACTACATAAAAATCAAAAATTGAATTGTTTTAATTATTTATTGGAAGTTTGCATATTTTCAAAGAATTTTAATATGTTAATAATAAGAAGTATGCCTCTCAATAACATATTAGAATAATATTATATGACTAGAAATAATGTTTTTAACATTGCAAATCAACAGTTACAGGTACAAAAATATATTTTTATATAATAATTTCACAGTTATTCACATTATTTTTATTTAGGCAAGGATTAAATTATAAAAACAACACCAACTTGTGAGATTTATATTAAATTTATTTTAATAACTGATACTGTCCTTTTAATAATATTTATACACAATATTTTAAATCACTTAACTTTTAACATTCGCTGTAATTAACAAATTTCCGTTGAAGATAAGTTTTGTTACCTACAACTTTACTGGCAAGGTTTAGGGAGATTGCATCTTTTATTTGTATAATTATGCATACAAGATCTGAAACACAGTACTATTAGAGAATAAGTAGTTAACTCGAACGCTAGCAAAATCTAGAAAATGAAAACACACACAAAAACGGATTATACTGAGAACCAGAAAAATTTCTAACTTGAAAAGCAGAAGTAGAACTGAATGTATGGGTTAAGGAGCGAAGAGATTAGAAATTGTATCGAACGACTAACCAACAGTAAAGCGCCAAATGATCTGTAGTCATGGTGACGGGCACTATTTTTGTTTCAAGCGGCAAATTGATCAAAAGAAATTTCTAGATTTTGGAATCCTTTTCTAAGATATAAATAGTTAAAAATAATCTGAAAAGAAAGGCCAGTTCATATGGTATTTATATTTAATGAATTTTGGTGATTATTTAATTAAGGAGGAAAAATATTATCATACAGAAAATATAAAATCAAATATATTTCTTGTTTCATAACATTGATTAAGAAAAATTAAATTTGAAAAATGCATGCAAATAATTGATATGAATATATATTAACATATCTAATTATACGTAAATTTATATAATTATATAAAGTAAAAAAAAGATATAATTTTAAATAATTATAAAGAAAAATATACATCTTATATAACAATATATTTAAACATATATTTATACATAATAATATATAAATATACACTTGAAAATTTTCTAATTTGAACAAAATTTCATATTATTTATGTAATTACATATAATTACATAGAATTATGAAGAAATTGTATATTTTTATATAAAATGTTACATAACTTTATATGAGAATCTACATATAATTGTATTAAATTATATAAAAAAATACATATTTATATTTAATTTTATATAATTATACAAAGTTATATATAATTTTTTCCCGAGGAGTTAGATAATAACTATCTCTTCGTATAACATATCTAGAACAATAAATCGGTCTTCCTTGTTTTCCGTGGTAGGTTAATTAAGAATATTCAACAAAAAAGATAGGTAAAATTAAATCTTTGTTTAAAATATATTGATTCTAAATTTCTCAGTTCTAAGTTTTTTCCTCAAAATTATAATTATCAGATCAAAGTAATTCCTTTAAGATTATTTTTTGCTCTCCTTTGTAGGAAAAAAAATATTAAAAATGAAGCTGTTTAATAGAATATAATGCAATTTTCTTATTGATATTGGCTATCCAATAGTCGAGATTACTTTTTCTATGATTGTAAAAGTTTATATTTTTTTATTTACAAAACAATTGTCATTTAGTTATACAGTTATAATGTTAAATGTGCCCCAAAAAATAAATCGAATTTTATTTTTTTGGAAAAATCCGTTTTGAAAAAGGTCATAGAAAAGTAGTGAATAATTTTGTATATAATATTAGTACAATCTACCTCACCTTTTGGAAGGTAAAGTGGATCATGAATTAGCAATCACATATATTGTTTAATGTTAAGTCTAAAGATACCCATATAATCTATCACAAAGTATTAGAGTTTCATTATTTAAAAATGGCTTTCGGTGTTCTGTAAAATAATTTTCTGCTTGAAGCTATTGGGGTACCGACACATTGAGTATTTATATACAGTAAACAATATTCATAACAATAACTGTAATGTTGGCACAACCTTCATGATAAAGAAGCTGCAGTTGAAAAAAAAAGCAAATTAATATCTTATATTAAGTTGAATTTAAAAAAAAATAACAAAAACATTTGAGCTCCAAAATGGATCAAGAAAATTTTAATACAATCTATATGTAAAAGCTAATTTATATAAAAAAAGCAACATATATTAAAATACTTAAATATAAAAAGCACTAAAAATAAAATAGTTTTATCTTTTTAAGTGTGACCAACCCACTGTCACCTTAAAAGGTACCTGACAGCGGAAACACGTGATTTCTACTAAATCTTTAACCACAATCAATGACGTATATTTATCTCTGGAGTTCTGTATATTTACACTAAGCCGTTACTTTCAGTTGCAATGAATTCAAATTAAACCATCTGCGTAAAACGCAAAAAGAGGAAACCTTAATTTAAAGCGTTCACGAGTGATCACAAAAAATATATAAGTATTGCTTAAAGGAATAAGAAAATATAAAAAAAACATAACACATTTTCTCCTGACTATATAACACACACAAAAACTATAGCATTAGTATGCTATATTTTATTAATTATTTATATATTCTGTTATTCGTCTTTTTGAGCTTTTTTGTTCAATTCTAGGCATATTCGTTTCTCAACCTCGTATATTTCTATTTCTCTTTTCTTGATCTTTGCAGCAATATCGAAAAACAATAAAAGCAATTTAAGGAAATGCAAAAGAATTTTTGTAATAAACATCATAAGCAGACTCTATTAAATATAACTGATTTATGTGAAGAAAAGAAAGAGGGCAGAAAGGTAGAGCAGATCGCTCGTGTATAGTACTTCTGTCTTAAGTCTGCAAGTTTAAAAAATTTTTGTGAACACAGTAAAACCATTATTATATCGTATATCGTACCATATTATATCGTATATCGTAGTCTTTCAAAAAGAAAGGACGTAGGAAGGATTACATTAGGTAATATCTATCTAGTATGATGTTCAATTATTTTCTGATAACATATACTGACGAGAAAAAAAATATACTGAGCGTTCAAATAATAAAATTTTTATAAAAAAAAATTGAACCAACTTCTAAAAGTGAGCTAAAAAGTGAAAAATAACTATAAATTTTTATATGAAATTGAAATTTTGAACTCGGCGCCAAACTAATACCTGACAAAATGAGATTTGCATAAACAGATTAAAAATACTTTATTTGTAATTGCTGTCTTACCATAATTTGTATATATTAGTAGTTATTTATTTCATTTAGAAATAATTTGGCGCCGACTTCAAAAATATCCAATTTTAAAAAGTTTATAGTTATTTTTCACTTTTTACCACATTTTTAGAAGTCCGTTTAATTTTTTTTATAAAAACTTTTCTATTTTTAGTTTTGAATTCATTATGATATCCAAAAATTTTTTGGATTAAGTACTAATCGAGATTAGTGTACCTCGCAATGACTCGAAGGTGGCAAAAAAGTACCCATTTTATCCAAAGTTGTAAATTACCCTAAAATGAACCAATAAAAATTCTTTGATTCTTAGAGTTCTCCAAATAAGAGTAAAATTGTGTCAAACAAATATTTAGTCTGTCATAGTAAATCCACTATCTTAAATTTCAAATTAATTTTAGATTGGTAATTTAGGCCCCAAAGCCTTCCAACATCGATATTAAGAGAACCTGAGACGTAAATTTCTTAGTCCGATATATTTTATACTGCATACTGAATTTGTATACACCTTAAGAACCCTGCAATATCAATTTTAGACAAAATCGGAATATGCAAAATTTTCAGTCCCTCATATTGTATCTTATTAACGTAATAGTTGTACGAAATTAACTTCATATTCGTAATAGACGATCCCGAAAACCCCCACCAAATTTGAAAAAATGCGAATTAGGTAAAATTTTCAACCCACCATGTTGAATTCGCTATATTGAATTTCAGAAAAATAATTTTAACGTCTAAATCTAAACTCTTCAAAGCCCTCTAGTACCAATTTTGGATGAAATCCGGAAACTTAAAATTTCTAGACCGTCATATTGCATCTGACATATTAGATTTTCTTAAAATAAATTTATAATCGCTATTTACATTCTAAAAAAAAAACGATTCAGTTCCACCTTTGAACAAAAGTGGGACTTTCAACAAAATCGAAGAATGTAAAACTTTTAATCCACTATAATAGATTCACCGTATTGAATTGTGAAAAACTACTTTTAAATTCATAATTTACACCCTCAAGAACCAATATCAGTTTTCGAGGAAATTGAAAAATATAAAATTTCGTTATGCGCGACCCCGAAAACTCCCACATACCAATTTTGGAGAAAATCGAACAAAATTGATTTTTTTTGTCCGCCATATTGGATCCGTAATCTTGAATTTTTAAAAAATACTTTGTATTCGTTATATGCGACCCTGAAAACTCCCCCATACCAATTTTGGAGAAAATTGGACAAAATTAAATTTTTTTGTCCGCCATATTGAATTTCTTAAAAATAATCTCAGATTCGTTGTGTACGACTCCGAAAATTCCCCCATACCAATTTTGGAGAAAATCGGACAACATTAATTTTTTTGGGCACCATATAGCCCAGCGACATCTTAGATTTCACTGCATCAATTTGATCCAAAAAAATATGGGACCACCGCCGCAATCTCCTGAACATAAGGAAAAAAATTTCATTCAAATCGGTGCCGCCGTTCCGGAGTAATCGCTGTACATATATATATATATATATATATATATATATATATATATATATATATATATATATATATAAAACTTGGTCGACGAATTGAGAATCTCCTTCTTTTAGAAGTCGGTTAAAAAAGGATGACTGTACGATCTGAGAAACTGTTCGCCTGGAAAGTTGCTAAATTTTCTCTACAATATACCTAAAGAAACACAATAATGACGCATTGAAGATACATACAATACAGCCGGTAGCGTCCTCTATAACTAACAGCAAAACTAGGAAACAATTGGACTTCTCGCCTCAGCGTAATCATAAAATTTTGATTCGATATTTGAATTTTTCAAAAGGTGAGTAAAAAAATTTAAAAAAATATTAACTTTAATCTTAGTTACTATTAATCTTTGTATTAAGGTAAAATTGACTAAGTTGCAAAATTGTTGCTCCGTCTACCAACATTTATAGGATAGCCTGCATACCAAACACTTTCCTAGAATGCGGTTAAAACTATGACCAAAATGAGTTCAAAAATTATACAACAGTGTACATACAGGCAAACGGCACCAAGTGATAAAAATTTACGACATATACCTATTCATTTATTAACACAAGAACAGTCTAATATCCCTATGATGCATTTAGAATTCTAGCAAAATTTTCTTTTTGTTCACCTACATTTGTTTTATTCAAGCAATTTCGACACGAGGAGTGAAAATAGTTCAAACAGAGACGCAGCATTATTTATTTTAAGAACCTTTCAACATTTTATTTTCCTTAATAATAAAATTTGTCCGTCCCATTTCCGTTCCCTGACAATAAAACTTATATTTATAAGTACATTTATAAAATCCGAAGGAGGATTTGCTGAAAAGCTTTGCTAAAAGGGATCTTTATAATTTGAATTTACAGATCGTTTTATTAAATACATATATCTCCAGTGAATTGCATGAATTGTGGTTTAGAAATAAATGATGAATTGCTTAAATTTTAATGAAATATATAAGAATGGCCAAAAAAGTAAATTGTTATCTGAAATAGCTGCCTTTTAGAGTACTTCCTATTTCAAAATCAAATAGAAAGTTTAAATTAGAAATATATCTAATGGAGTTACTGAAGTAAACTTTAAAGTAGAAACTAAGATAATTGACTCATTTCGTAGCTCGTCTGTTGTTCGGTTTTTAAAACTTTTTAATTATTTGGGAAATATATCATTAATCTTTGTCGGAATTTTGTTCCTCAATAATTGAAGTTGCTATTCTGAATTTCTATTTTAACTAGTTTCGAAAAATGAGAGCTGTTAGGACTACAATAAATTACGGCTCATGTAAAGTTTAAAATTTTAAAAAAATGTCAAAGCTTGATATAAATGTAGTAATAGGGAATTTGAAACCCAAATTAAAACAAGGAAGAAAGGAGGAATATACAGATTGGGAGAAAGAGATGAACGCGGCGAGCGCTTGAGTACATTTTTTACAGAAGAACAACTCATTTTACCACCAGGAGGTTATACACAGGACAAATAGTCAGGGATCTACCGACTTCATATTAGTAAACAGACGATTTCGAAACAGTTTCACTTTAATCACAACATATCCTGGAGCAGATGTGGCATCCAACTGCAACCCAATGGTTGAATTCCTGAAAGTTAAAATGAAAAAAATTCAAAAACCTGATCCCATAACAAAGGATTGACATAAGGAAATTGAAAGAATAAGATACAAAAAATAAAGCGGAGCAAGAACTAAATGAGAATCTTCAAGATAGCAACAAGATATAGAAGTTAAAGAAACTAGTAGGAAAAATTAGTGAAGACAAGTTGAAAATAAACAGAACCATTAATACGAAAGCCTGGATGACTAGGGATATTTTGCATATGCAGCAAGTAAGACGATGGCAATATATATATATATATATATATATATATATATATATATATATATATATATATATATATATATATATATATATAAGAAATTACAGAGAAAATTCAGAATGGCAAAAGGAATAAAGTCCAAAGAAAATGTTCAGAAATATGAGTTATAACAGAAAAATGATTCGTTTAGCTTACATTGGAAATAAGAGAAGCAACAGAAACCCTTAAATCACAAATATTGGGAAAACCGACGGACAACGAAAGGAAACCGGTGATTGGCAGAGTGGATAAATTAAGAGAGTTTGGAAACAATACATAGAAACATTCTTCAAAGATGAGAGAACAGCCTTACCGCTAGAGACAGGAAGCATTTCAAGATTGAGCTTAACAACGTATGA
Organism: Diaprepes abbreviatus; assembly: GCA_034092305.1. NCBI lineage: Eukaryota > Metazoa > Arthropoda > Insecta > Coleoptera > Curculionidae > Diaprepes > Diaprepes abbreviatus. Next base: position 2,078,593 of record JASJET010000079.1, on the reverse strand, counting down.
AGTGAGAATAGCTATTGAACTAGTAAAACATGGGAAAACACTCGAAAATATAAGCAGAATTTCCTAAAACTTCTTCTTTTTCAAGTGCCTTCTCCATTGCGGAGGTTAGCAATTATAATAGCTATTTTAATTTTTGAGGCAGTTGCTCTAAATAGTTGTTTTGAACTGCATCCAAACCATTCCCTTAGGTTTTTTAACCATGAAATTCGTCGTCGACTAACGCCTCTTCTGCTATTTATTTTATCTTGGATTATGAACCGTAAGATGCTGTACTTTTCTCCCCGCATAATGTGTCCGAAATATTGCAGTTTTCTCCGTTTTACTGTTATCTTGACTTCCTTTTCTTTCCCCATTCTTCTTACCTCGGAGTTCGTAACTCGATTCACCCACGAAATCCTTTGAATTCTTCTATAGATCCACATCTCAAAAGAGTTAAGTCTTCTCATTGCCTCTCGATTCAGTGTCCATGCTTCCAATCCATAATATAGAACACTGTATACATAATATTTAGTCAGTCGTATTTTCAGGGCTAACGTTAGATCTTTGCTGCAGATAACCTTTTTCATTCTAATAAAGTTGGCACGTGTTTTCTCGATTCTGGTTTTTATTTCGACGGTATAGTCATTATTTACTGTTATTAGGGTTCCCAAGTAAGTGTAACTCTTTCTATATGCTGGCCTCCTACCATTAGGGTTTCATTATTATTGGTGTTATTCTTACTAATGATCATGAACTTGGTCTTTTTCATGTTAAGAGAGAGAGTCCATATTCTCCACTAACTCTTAATATTTTATTCATTATTTTTTCTAGGTCTTTCAAACTATCAGCTATTATTACGGTGTCATCTGCATACCTAATATTATTGATTAAAACTCCGTTTGCTTTTATCCCTGCTGTTTCAAATTCAAGACTTTCCAATATGACCTCTTCAGAATAAGCGTTAAATAGTAAAGGTGACAATATACACCCTTGTCTGACTCCCCTTTGTATTTCCCCATCTCCGGATATTTCCTGTCCAATCTTTACTGCCGCTCGCTGATTGTAATACAGATTTGATATCAACCTTAAATCTCTTTCATCCAAATTTTTGCTTCTGAGAATCTCTATCAGTTTGTCATGTTTGACCATATCAAAAGCTTTGTTGTAATCTATGAAGCAGACATAGAGGTCCTGATTGATATCTAAGCATCTTTGAGTAAGCACATTAAAAGCAAATAATGCTTCTCTTGTACTCACCTCGTTCCACAAGCCAAACTGTGTGTCACTAATATCCAGCTCCAATTTGGAATGTATTCTAGCGTGTACAATTTTTAAAAGGGTTTTCAAAGTATGTGACATGAGACTGATTGTTCGATAGTCACTGCATTCTTTTGAACTTGCTTTCTTTGGTAAACATATGAATGTTGATGTTAACATTTCTCGGGGGATAGTTCCTGTCGAGTAAATTGTATTAAATAATCTCACCAATAAATCCAAATTTTTATCATTGATCAGCTTCAACAACTCACCTGGCATTTCATCTGGGCCAACAGCTTTATTAGTTTTTATCGACCTTAATGCATAAATGACCTCTGCTTTAGTAATTTCAGGCCCTATGTCCTAAAACTACTGAACTATAATGGAATCAGACGGATAGCGAAGATATTCAATCACATATGCTCTACCGGAAAAATACCTGTTGTGAAGAAAATCATACCATTAGCCTCATGAGTCATATATTTAAAAGTGTTGCTTAAAATTATACACAAACGAATATATAATTTATGCGAAGACCAGATATACGCAACACAATTTGGTTTCAGAGATGCCGTTGGAACAGGAGAGATCTTGTCTTGTCTACAAGTTCTGCTTCAAAGATTCAAAGACGTAAACTGTGATATACCAGTTTACCTCATCGATTATAACATAGCTTTCGACACAGTCCAACATAATAAAATGATGGAAATCTTAATGAAGGTCGGTGATTTAAGAATTGTTAGAAATCTGTATTTGAGTCAGACAGCACCTTTCCAAGTAGAAGAAGATAATTACGAATAGATACAAATGAGGAGAAGCATCGGACTAGGTTGTGTACTCTAACATATATTCATAACACATATTTACGGAAGCATTAGAAAACATCGCACAATATCTGATACGCAACGTTTTTTTTTCTGACAACTTTGAAGGATTACAACTAATGAATAGCATAGCAACAATTAGCACACGATACGGGTTGGATCTCAATATCAACAAAACCAAGTATATGACCATCTCTAAAAACTTACAACTAATTACGAATAAACTACTCCTATTCAATCGATAACAAATTAAAAAGGTTTACACATACATACATACATACAGATAGATATAATTACATTTGTTTTTTATTTTATTTTAACAAGAATTTTCTATACTGCAGATTTTTGTATTCTTAAAAGAAAATTTTACGTTGATTTTTACATTGTTGAACCTTAATAGGATAAAAACATTTCTCAGGCAAGTAGTTTTCCAGTCTTAAAATTATTAATAACACACTATGTTTGTATTTACATTGGTAATAAAATATTGTTAATTTGTATAAAGTCATTTCACACAAATATTGATAATCAAAAATGTATATTGACTTTAAGACAAAGTATCACTATAATGCCTACCATTAAAAAGGTAACCACATTATTTAAACTATTTTACTAAATAATATTGCAAACTATATAAAAATAATACCAGAGTCATTTTTGAAATAAATGATTTATTAATAAATATGTAGAAGTTTAATTGACCACTAAACCCCTAATAGTATCCTTTTAAAATCAGTCTTCTAGAGAATTAGTTTCAAAGACTGTTCTCAAAAAAATAACTAATTTAAGATTATCTACAAAATGAATGAGTTATTCAAACGATTTTTTACTCTTATTTTTTAAGATATAAAACTTGTTTGACTTCAACTTATCAATTAAAACCTTTACTGTCAATTTAGACCAATTCTAGTGATGTCAGTGGATTAAGGGTTTTAAATGTCTCTGCCACGGTGAGTTCTAAAGCTTTTTGAATGTATAAAAAATCGAAGTTACGCGTTTTAGGAAGATTTTTTTTTGGTACGTCCATTTCTAGAGCTAGTTGAGTGGTCGAATTTCGAAAATTCATTTTTTGAGAAAATTGAAATGCTTATAGAATCGCGAGTTTTCAAGATTTCAGTATAATGCTTCCTAATTCATCTCTGTAGCTTTTTTTCAGAGATATTTGATTTTGTCTAAAAATTCATCAAGTTAGTATACTGTGTGTCGTCTTGCAACATTCAAAATTGACAAATTTTATCTACTTGTTTATTAAATTTAGATTCCATTTGTTGATTATTTTGTACTTTATGAAGCGCTTTACAAAAAAAAAAAAGAGTTTTCCAAGATCATCGTTTGAAAGCATTAAAAACATGGCCTAGTATACTTAACACTTAAAAAAAAGAAACACAATTAAAACACAATGTAATAAATAGAAGAATTTTATGTAAAAATCATTATTATGTCATTGATATTCATTCGAATTTTTATTGATAGTTTAATTAAAAGTATTTATCGTCTTTTATTAAGAAAAATATTTATTGTCTTGATAACAAGCATGGTATCTTCCTTTAAATAAGACATTTCGTACCTGTGTGTGGAAAAAGGACAGACGCAGCGGTAGCGGTGAGCAACAGTGTGGACGTGAACCATAGGTGATTGCGGCGCAGAGCGACTGGGTCGGACGGAGGGGCCCGGGGGTGCGTGCGCATGCCCATTCCGGAGCTTCCATACTCTCTGCTAGCGCACTGCACACCTCATTGCCGCTTCACCTGAAACAAATAAAAGAATATGTTTAATACACAATAAATGCAAAATATACAATATATGGGCACTTGCAAATGGTTGTTTATTGCTCCTGACAAAATTAGGAAAAAATTTTTTGCACAAACGCTGTTGTCAATATACAGAGTGTCTCTCAGTGGCCGTTCATTAAAATGTCTCGGAATAATCGGATTTTCGGTGACGCTCTCTTTAGATGAAGTAATAATAATCTTGCGCGACCTCCGGTTGTACCGGAAGTTGCTCAAAACTTACTTATTTTAAGTGGATTATGTTATATTTTTTTGTATCCCTCTTTTTATTTCCGATAACTTTTAATCAAAGTTTTTTTTACCCTCTTCTAGCCGTTCTTGAGGAAAAAAATATTTTTTTCAAATTTTTACCTTTAGCAGGGTGTCGCCTAAAATTTAATATTCAAAAATAAAATAGTGAAACTTGGAATTCCGATTGTGGCTTTAGATATTAATGGGATTGATAATGAATTGTCAGAAAATGACATGCTAGATACAGGGAAGTGGAAAAGTAACACATTTTGAGCCCTATCAAAAATTTAAAAAAACTTAAGTTTTACCTAGCTAGAACAGTTTCAAACTTATTTGCGGTTTTCCAAAAATCCTCCAAATGTCAAGGGAATTTTAGCGATTTGTGGCAAAAAAGCCATGATAAACAATCTAATACTATGTTTCTATGGTGACGTGTTATTGTCAGTTGCAATTAATTAATTATCGATGATTTGCAAGCGTGTTTATTCGCGAAAAATATTGCCAAAAAATAAAAAATAATAAGTATACAAATGCTGACTTACTAAATTTATTTTTTATTCATGGCGAGTGCAACAAAAATTGCAAATCTGCAATGATTCATGTGTGATTATTTTCGTTGTATTTCAGTAGTTTTCATTTAATTGCGAGTTGTTGATTCCTTAATTACTCTAATACATACATATATAAATATAGAAATAATGTGAATAACCCTATATATATATATATATATATATATATATATATATATATATATATATATATATATATATATATATACAATAAAATAAGAAATTCTCGGCTACGCGCACTAAGACCGTTGATTAATATTGTTCTCATGCTAGAAAGTGCGGAGATCTCCAAAGAACATGACAGAAAAATGACTACAGCGCTGTGCCGTCCTAGTGTGGGACTTGTCAGGCTATGGCATCTCGTATCTGTGTCATATAAACAGACTTCACAGTTGAAAAATAGTAAATAAGACACAGTGGCGACATCTCGATGGCTCACTTAATAACATAAGAATAACACAGATCAACAAATGTTGTATAAAACCGCCATGTGGTGGCGCGACGGTAAATTAAAAAAAAATATATCAAAACTCAATACACGAACTTGCTTCTCCAAGGATAGAGGGCGCATAATTTGGCATTATTTATTTATATATATATATATATATATATATATATATATATATATATATATATATATATATATATATATATAAATACTAACAAATTTTAATAACTGACATAAAAACCTAAAATTTATAATGGAAATTGCAGAATAAAACAGAATACATTTCTGAGATATAATATTACGTAGGAAAACAGCGTTTGTCTTCAGAAAAGCGACTGTCTCCAAAATGGCGAATTTTAAAACATATTATTCCAGGTGGATAGGAGCCAAGGATTCAAAGCCTGCACCTCTAAGGTCTGCCCCAAGAATTCTGAGGGAGCCAAAAAATTCGCAGTTAGCAACATTTAACAAGAACAATGCATTCAAATAATCATCTAGCGGAATTAGAAGAACTATCTCACATAAAATCCTGGGCTTGTGTGAAAGTAGAAGATCAGAACAACAAACAAGCATAACACTCTAATCTGGTCACATCATCTACCTAAACAGTGATACACATCTAGGAGGAACAGCTAATCTGGTCAACAGATAAATAAAGGATCGACTTAGAAAGACGAGAAGAAAGTCAAAACCTACCCTTCCCGCCACAGTGATATGGCAAAGGTATATGTTTCGTCTCTTTACACAAACAGGTGCATATCGGTACTCTGATGAGTCTATTAAGAGACGAAACATATACCTCTGCCGTATCACTGTGGCGGGGAGGGTAAGTTTTGACTTTCTTTTCGATATGGTGGTGGAATAGGATGATCATTTCGATGATGGTGGAATAGGATGAATTGTACTTTGTAGCAATTCATTTAAACTGTGCAACCTCCAACACGGAAGGATATAATGGAGCGAAGTTTGCATTTACTGTTCACATTTTACTTCATTTACATACGGCGTTGAGTATAGTTTAAGGTTTGCTGAATGTGATTTCAGCACTAGAACAGCATAATGTGGATATAACCACTGCTATTGCATCGCATACGGAGGAATCCGTGAAAGCCGCATATATATATATATATATATATATATATATATATATATATATATATATATAAAGAAAAATAAAATAAAATCTTGGCTTAGCGGACGTGAAATTTGTCAATCTGTATTATTCTCGTGTTAAAAAGTGCGGAGCACTCCAAAGTATAGAAAGACTCCGGGTCGGACAGATGGCGACAGCGCTGTTTCGTCCTAATATGGGACTCAAAGGCGAGATGATGGTTTGTACCGAATGCGGTGGCCTGACGAGTCCCATATTAGGACGAAACAGCGCTGTCGCTATCTGTCGGATCCGGAGTCTTTCCATACTTTGGAGTGCTCCGCTCTTTTTAACACGAGAGTAATGCAGATTGACAAATTTCACGTCCGCTAAGGCAAGATTTTATTTTATTTTTTTTTATATCACAGGGACAATAACTTATCTATTTATATATATATATATATATATATATATATATATATATATATTGACAAATTTCACGTCCGCTAAGGCAAGATTTTATTTTATTTTTTTTTTATATCACAGGGACAATAACTTATCTATTTATATATATATATATATATATATATATATATATATATATATATATATATATATATATATATATATATATATATATATATATATATATATATATATGTTTATATAATTTGTCTGAGATATAGCGACTTGAGCATTAAAAAAAAATGATTTTTTTCCTAATTTTTCACCTAATCTTGTTATTTCTTAGTTATCTCCATATTCGTGTTCAATAACTTCGAAAACATAAAAAAAAAAGTGATTCTAAGACCTAGAATGCCGATGGTTACTACCTGGTCATTTTAGGGGTAAGTTCCGCTTACCTATAGAAAAGTAATGAAGCCTCAGTTCTCAAATATCAACTCTAATTTATCTGTAATATAAACACCGTTTTGCGACACACATTTATTCACTGACGTTTTTAAAAAAAACTAACTAAAATATAGCATTACTTAATCCATTCAGAATTCTAGAACAGCTTTCTGTTTGTTCGACCAGGTTTGTTTTATGCTAGCAATTCCGACACGCGGAGTGAATAGTCCAAACAAAGACATAGCGTTGTTTATTTTAAGAGCCGTCAAATAAATTTATCTTCTTTAATAATAGAGTTTGTCTGTCCTATTTCCTCTGTTCAACAACAAAACTTATATTAATAAGGACATTTTATAAGATTGGAAGTATTCGGTGAAAGCTTTTGTCTGTAAAAGGGATCTTTGTAATTTGAATTTGGAGATTGCTTTATTATATACAAGTTCTTCTGAAAAATATCCGAAATAATTTACTAAGTTACTACTTTTCTTCTTCAGGCTGTTAAAGGAATATATCTTACTGAAATATTAATTTTTAAATATCAGGAATCTTAAAGAAATGATTGTATGTGATAAAATAAAGGTAATTTAAAAGAAAAGCGTCAAAATCTCAAAGGTATTTCGACACACCCTGTATATAGTGTAGAGAATATATTTTTACTTCAGAATCAAAAAGGGCATATTTTTTTATACACAATAAGGTAAATATTGATGTTGCATATATATAAATTGTCAAGAAAAATTTCTTTAATTCTCAAGCCCACCTATAATAACATTAAATATTAAATTTGTTTATAAATTTTTTTGCCTCAATAACAGAAGATTAGCTTATTATTCTGTTTATAGTTCAAGATAACCCTCAATCCATACTCATGGAAATAGTGCAACTTTTAATGTAGCACATTGCAGTGTGCATAAAATACTGAAAAAAGCGAAGTATCACCTTTATAAGATATGCTTAGTTTAGAAGTTGTTGGAATGGCAACATTAATTTTGAAAAAATAATTATTTTTTCTCACGGGGTAACATTCACTTTAAATGGCAATGTCAATACACAAAATTGTCACTATTGATGAACTGAAATCCTCGTTGGTTTACAACCAAAACCCTCAAAATGTGAATGTGAAGTGCGGTATATTTGATGGAAGAGTCATGGGTCCTTATTTCTTTGACGGTACCCTCACTGGTGCGAGATATTTGCAGTTTCTTTAAAATGGCCTCATTCCTGCACTAATAACTTTGTATCCAGACCCACAAGAACCCGATATGTTCTAGCGTGACTTTTTTTCCCAACCAGATGAAGCGCCGCTCTGTTATGCTGCCCCTGTCCATGCTTATTTGAAAGAAGTTTTTTTGAATCGTTTGATAAGTAGAAGAGGGACAATTGAGTGGCCAACCAGATCACCATATGTGACCCCCCTTGATTATTTGTGGTGGGAATACTGCAAAACTAAAGTATATTTGACCGAGCCCGAAAATTTAGATGTCTTAAAAATCCGAATACGCCAAGAAGTACGAAAAAAAAAGAATGTTCAAGAAAAATTTATTCATCGACTTGGCTATAGTTAACTTGTTAACGGGAACTAGTTTGAACATTTAATTTAAATGGTACCAAAATTTGTTTTAATATTTTCAAGTTTTACAGTAATCTACCTTGTCGTATATTTAAAAAATATACCGTTTTTGATTCTGAAACAAAAAATGAGGTTTACAATCGATAAAAAATACCGGTGACGTCAAAGCTTCTTCTTGACTTACCCTTTATATTTCGATATCACGCAAAAAATTGAAACCTGGAAATAAATTTTCCGTTTTTCCAAAAACTACCTATTTAGTTTATATTGAATTTATCCACTACACTGTGAAAGCATTGTATAGAGCGAGTTGAATGAATTCAAGTAAAATATATAGAGCTTAAAATAAGTCAAATGAAATTTTTGTATTATTAAATTATATATACTGATAAGTTATATCAGTGTATCTAGTACAGAACACATACACACATAAATTCAAAAATATTGCATATTGATAGTTATTACAAATACATACATTTCTTGATGTTTTTGGTGGAACATTAGAGAGTACCTTGCTAGCATACTTCAAACAAAAAAACTTCACTTTATTCAAAATCACTATAAAATAAGAGGTTACCCTGATAGAAATAAATATACAATTAGCTAAGCAAACATTTTGCTTATGACTCTATAGTCCGTATTGCTTTCATTCGCATTGATTAAAGCATGCTCTTAATTAAATGATCCAATTCTGTTCCACTCTTCTACAGTTACGATTCTTAATTCTTGTTAACTTACAAAAGTTGGGTTTTATTAGTATTTTTGGGATGTCCCAGAAATGTTCTAATACATTCATATCTGGTGAGTTCGGCAGTCATCTTAAGTGGGTTATATATCTTCATTCTGACGCGCATGTCTTGCAAAATTTTCCTCAACTGCCCCAAGGAATAAATAAATGCACTTAAGAATTTAGCACCTCTTGGATATAAAGTCTTTTCATTGTCTTCTCGTAGCACTAATTATTCCACTCCAAAACATCATTCAAGCCCTTGAAATGGGATATGGAGTTCAGCAGCTGCTAATCTGGTCAGTCTTCCTGGAGATATCTGACCTATTCTTGTCTCATCTGAAAACATGACGTTATCCCATTTTTGACCAACAGTAATTAGTGGAGCCATGTAAGTTTCTGTCCAACTGATAACTCGGAAACATACAGAGGCTCCCTGCAAAATTTACCTTCATCTTTAAGGTGAAACACACGGTGTCAAACCCATAGTTTTCTAAAGCTTTTTTGTAAATATTTACCTTCATAATAGCTTGATTTGCACTAAATTTGATTTTTTGGGGTTTTTAGGATGAGAAATTAAGTTATCATTATAGCTTCTATGATTCGTCATAGCCCCTTTCATACTTTATCCAGATTTAGGATTTGTCTAAGAAATTTGCAACAAACAAGGATAAGTATCGTCGATATAACACACCTTTATAGTGTAATTTTAAAATGTATCTTTTAATTCTTAAATTTCTCGCTATGCCCGAACATTACACTAACGCAAAAATGGCCGATATAATATTAGTTTACGGTTATTGCAAACGAAATGGTCGGGAGTCGGTGAAAGTATATAGAGAAAAAGTTCCAAATAGAGACGTACCAAACTATCAGAAAGTTACCGATGTTGAAAAGTGTCTTCGAGAAAACGGTAATTTTACTGCTGCAACGATTGATTGGATGGAATCTTACGACTAGAACACAAAAGATTGAGGAATGATATTTAGAACGAGTTGAAGAAAGTCCGAGTTCGAGCATGGAAGCAAAAAAGACATGGGAACGAAAAAATGAAACATTGTATTTATAATATCCATAAAAATACCTACAAATAATTTTTTCTTATAAAATTTGTTTATGTTTGCACAAATAATAACATTTTTGTATTTCAAAAAAATTTCAAATGATATTTGTGGATTGAAACAAATGAGATATATTAAAGATTTACGGTTATTTTTTGGTGGAAAAACAAACCTCAAAAATCATTTTTTAAAAACTGAACGAATAAAAAAATCATATGGTGCAGACTTGTTCGCAAGCATTGTATAATTAGTTGACAAGTAAATTGAGTATGGAGTGAATCACACTGATGATGTGGAAGAAAGACGGGAGGCAACATGCAACAGTAGCAAAATGCATTTTTATTTTAAGTGCAATAACTTAGGAACCCTTTGAACCATTGATATGAAGCAATGAACATATCACGCCTAGAGATAGGTGAATTAACCTATCCGTTGGTCAATATTGGACCAACGGCAACCTCTTACAGACAGACAGAAACAATTTAACTCGAAATCTTATTCTGACCCTATTTTCAATATATAGGTGTTTCACATCATACGAGTATTTTGGCGTTGATACAGATTGTTATGAGCCCGTTCAATTTTATTTATATTTACCGGATACGATCGCCTAAAGGCCTAAATGGATCCCAATAAGGACAAAATCACGCTGTCATTTTGCGGACTTTGAGACTCCATTATCTTGATATAATAGCAATGCTTACTGATAAGCCATGTCCTTATAGGCGAAGCGTTATATTACAATGCTACGGATAACAGCTGTATATTTTTTTATTTATTTGATTTGTAAAATAAAGTACACCACAAGGGAGAACGTGGTGCGATTCACCCTGAAACTGCTAAGCAAGGGATTACTTTAAGTATTAGTTACAGAAATATTTTCAGATTATGGTTGCCGATAATGGAATCAATCAACAGAAACAATGATTCCCAATGAGCACTCAGGTAGGATTGATATTGAATGAGAAATACAGTGGGAATGCATACTGTCACCATGACCCGGAAAAAGTTTTTATGAAGGCGAAAGGAATAATGAAGGTAAATAGGGAACGTTTTAACAACGTCTGGTAAGGCCGCGATAAGGTTATATTTGCAGATACCTTAGAGTCTTACTAGTGCGTGAGACGATAGTCAAAGGTATGGTCTCAATCTAAATACAAAAGAAAATCAAATACATGTTGATCAGTAAAAATATTTTATTCCCGAAGCAACTAGTATCAAACTAAAGAAATAATGAGATAATTAATTCACATGTTTTCTGTATGTGGTATTGTCAAAAAGTGCCGAGTCTTTGGCGCCACTAAAAAACTTTAGGTCTTCGAGAAATGCTTTATCTTTGTATTCTAAGAATATCGAAGACCACGTTACAAAGGAAGAGGTGTGGTATGAAGAGACAGCTGGAGGTAATCAACTTCCTAAAAATAAGGTCTAATACATAGGATATATTATGTCGAACTACAGTTATTTATACATGGTAAAGAACTAGAAAGTAAGAGACCTAGTCGACGATCAATATCGAGGCTTAAATATTTGAAAATCTAGTTTCCAACAATACTAACAGGAGTGGTGCGGGTAGCAGGCAACAAAGTGCAGATAGTTATGATGATTGATCAAAAGACGAAGCCAAAAAGGGCCTTATGGATAGCATGTTATGTATTTTAGATATCTTATTTTTATTTTTGCCTTCCATGCATCATATAGCGGTTGTTATAACAGAGTTAATCGCTGCTGTTGTCATATCTTTCATACTGTTTTCTCTACTAGAGAAAAAGTAGTTTAAGTACGACCGTATCGAGATGGCTAGTATCAGATATAATAGTCCGGATGAGTCGTTATAAAGACGAAACCACTTTGTCGCCATGTGTCATGTCCATGACTTTTTCATTATTACTTTCCGCAATTTTTAATACAAGAGCAATGTTTAGTAACAATCTATATGCGAAATTTTCTTTTTGTTATAAAATTAATCATTTTAACCAGCTTAAATTAATTTAGATACAGTACGTAATAAGTAATATTAGATATCAATCAGTATTTTTTATAACAATATTACATTTATAAAAGAAAAAGATGAAAAATAAACAAGTTAATAAAAATAAAATTCTCTATTTGAACTTAAAGCAATAAGAGACATGTCAACAAGTATTTTGTACGAGAACAAATAGTTAGAAGAAAGGGTAAATATAACAAGATACCAATCGGTTTAATAACAAAGAGTTTTCAATTTGCTGATCAATTTACATTAAGCAACGTAGTAGGGTTTTCTTAACCATTAAAATATGTGTATTATAGATTAAAGAATTGTGAATTTTTCACGAAAAATTAAGGTCGATCATAAAACAATATATAATGATGAAATCGGAAATCACAATTGCTTTAATGTTTCAGCATCTTCGTAGATTTAGTCATTATATGTGCATCATATACTTCATTTTTGATTTGATTGTCTAGATTCTAGCAAACGTTCTTCAGCCTTTTTTTTACATTTTTCAAATTTTCTTTGTTGGTTTCTACAATTAACAATTCTTTATGTATAAGAAATTCAAGAAGATAAAAAAACTTTAAATATAGATAGATTATATTGGAATCAATATCTAGAATAAGCAGTCTTAGATAGCTTTAGTAGACATCTTAATAAATAGCTTTATAAAATAATATCTCTCTGTATTAGAAATCTTAATATAATAGATACGCTATTAATTAATTAATTTATTTATTTATTAGGTACACCTTACAAATACAACAGTAATTGCATGTAAAACAACAAATAAATATATATTACAAAAGTAAGGAATACTAAACTAGTTACAAACTACATAGCCAATAAACTCTCACACACATATACATACATACATACTTACATACACATATACATACATACACACATATACGCAAAAAGCAACAGCTAACGCAAGTATCACCCAATAAAGTATCACGTTAATTTAAATTAAGACTCAATGTATATTTTCTTAATTTGGCTTATTGATGTATTAAATATATCAATGTCTTCCCCTGCCAATAATAACCAGTTACAATCTAATAATATTCTATTTAGAGAAAATCAACTTCTAGGATTAGTTGTAACTAAATTGTGCTGCCTCGGCCTTAAGTTAACTTTAGGGACATTAAATTTAATAAAGTTTATGAAAAAGGTGTCTTTGTACTTTATGCTGTTCAGAATAAAATATATAAATAATGCACACTGAATGCAAATATTGCATATTGCATATTGGAAGTCCCCAACATGCTTTTATATGATATTAACAAAGGAAGGTATGGAAAAACATTGAATTTTTTGAAATAGAGATATCTCAATTAAAGCAGGTTAATGTACCTATTATCACCAGCGTAGATTTCCTTAAAAATTAATTAAGTTGACAAAATTACTACTGCTCTTATTTATATAAAATTCAGAAATTTAACCGACTATATAAGATGTTCTATTGTCTTGACAATGAAGTCGACATTGAATTGCAGGGCCCAAACCCTAGATACAACATACGCATCTCTAGGGACACATCACTCTTCCAAACTAAAATATATGTAATTGAAACCTACCTCCCTGAAGAATTTGTGACAGGGATTCGAAGTAGGAGACAAGATATTTTTATTTTATCTGACAAGCAACAATAAGAATGTTAGATAAAAAATTAATAAATTCAAAACCTTGATACTTAAACTATATTTAAGCACAGGTAAAAATTACTTTTTAAACTACTAAACATTTTCAAATGTAAGTTTGCCAAAACCGAATTTACTGACATTATCAGATTTTTTATCAGGTAATAAACAAATTTTCTTTTTAGCTATTACTTAGTATATAAAAAATAAGGTTAATTTTTTAAAGCCTTTGTTGTGTAAATAGATAAAACTTGAAGTGTTGGTAAGAAAAAAATATATCTATTTCAATTTTTAGTTATTTAAATAAATATATGGTGTTTATTCTTTCCAATATAGCAGAGATCCTACCTTTTAAATTACGGCTTCTCTTGAGAATTCGAATATTATTATAAAAAAAAACCTTGGATAATGCTACTTTTCACACGATCTGTTTTCCAAGCAAATATGGATTTAAAAACAAATCCACGAATAGCTGAAAAAATTCATTAAAAATATTTGTTGAGCTGGAAAACAGCTCCCTCTACATGCCATTGTTGAAAACGTATGGAGTTATCAACGCTTTAATGGGCTTTCCCCACCGCTTTAGTTTGACGGATAGAGTAAAAAGTGTGAAAGAGAAAAAGTTCAACTTTCTTTAGATTAACAGACAAATATTTTTAATCTAATTTCTTCGGATAAATTGGTGGAAAAAATCCTTTTTCCTAATTGACCATAGTTATTGTGCCCCCTAGTGGGGGTAGCAGCAAGAAAATTACTTCCAAGGATTTTTTAAGGACGCTTCTATTAGCAGCCACTGAAGCACTCGGACACGAAAAACAAACTAAGGAAAAGGAGGATCCAACAAGACCCCCTCGTTCTGTAAGGAAGTTAAGGAGTAATGTAAAGAGAAAAAGAGAGCCTGCTTAAAATACAGGGCAACGCAGTCTCCGGAAGATTATCAAGAGTACAAAAGAACTAGAAATAGCACCAATACATTAGTGAGACAAGTTAAAAACAAGCACTGGGAAACCTTTTCAAAAAGGATGGAAAGCGACTTCTGTGGACTCCAGAAACAGATATGGCGGCTGATCAGAGACCAAAGAAAGGAAACACATGAGTTAATTAGCAGTAACCGCATACCGAAGGGAACTTGGGTGAACTACTTGAAGGAATTATACAAGAAACAACAGACAGAAATCAAACCTAACACACCGAAATTATAATTAACGACGATATACTTGTAAAGAAGGAAGATTTAGAACTAGCCTTAAAAAAAACTAAAAAACAGGAAAAGTGCGGGACCTGACGGTATTTCCAATGAACTACTGAAATACGGAGGAGAGAGCCTGAGAGAACAACTGAAAATTCTCATCAATAAAATCATATACCATCACAGAATCCCCGATGAATGGAGGACTAGCACAACAATACTCCTATTCAAAAAAGGCGATAAAAAAGTGCCGGCTAATTACAGAGGAATCAATCTTCTCTCCATTTCGTTAAAACTAACCACAAAAATTCTTACAAGCAAAATTAATGAACACACTTCCTTAGCAGAGGAACAGCAAGGATTCCGGTCGGGAAGGTTATGCACGGATGCCATATTTGTTATAAGACAAATAACTGAAAAGTCAATTGAATATAATCGTCCAGCCTTTATGTGTTTCATCGATCTAGAGAAAGCGTTCGATCGTATACAACTGGAGGATGTAACACAGCTACTTTTCGACAGACAAATACCTCAAAACATTATCAAAACGATTGAAAATATATATCAGGCAAATACGACTCAAGCTAGGATAAATGGAGAATTGACCGAAAAAATAGAAGTAAATAATGGCATCCGACAAGGTGACTCTCTTAGCCTCCTATTATTTAACATCATCATGGACGAGTTGGTAAAGCAGGTGCGTAGGTTGAAAGGGTATAAAGTGGGAGACAGGGAAATCAAAATACTGTGCTACGCCGACGATGCAGTGTTAATAGCTGAAAGCGAAGACGATTTGCAAAGACTACTGCACCAATTTAACATAACAGCGAAAAATTTTAACATGAATATATCAGCGTCAAAAACTAAAGCCATGACTACATCTAGAACACCACTTAGATGCAAACTAGAAATAGACAACAAAATTATACAGCAGGAAGTGAAGTTCAAGTATCTCGGAATAGAAATATCCGGATACGGGGATGTTGACACGGAGGTGAGGGGACAAGCCATGAAAGCAGCAAGAACAGCCGCATGTCTTAACAGTACCATATGGAGCAATAAACATATAGGAATCGAAGTTAAATCCAGAATTTATAAAACAGCAATAAGACCCATACTAACATATATTGCAGAAACCAGACCAGAAACCTCGAAAACAAAACAAATACTGGAAACAACAGAGATGAGAGTGGAGCGCAGGATAGCTGGCAGGACAGTTATGGATCGGAATAGGAGCGAGGATATAAGAAGAGTGTGTAAAGTCGATAACATCAATGAATGGGTATTACAAAGAAAAAGGGAATGGAACCAGCACATCAACCGCATGGCCTACGGCAGAATAGTAAAGATCACGAGAAACAAATCACCAATAGGACGTAGGAGTATCGGAAGACCCCGTAAACGATGGAGTGATAACCTCGCAATAAACTGAAACCAGGCAAAGAGACGAATAATAACAAGCAAATTGCTTATATATAAGAAGGAAAAAGAAGAAGAAGCTTCTATTATAAATATTCTTTTCTTAAAACTGTGTGATGAACGGCTTTTAAGATATAGCCGACTTCAGCTGTTATTTGACCACGCGGTATATGAATGAGACAAAATTTTATGCTTATAAAATGTGGTTTTACATAATTATAGTTTATTTAAAAAAAGTCTAGTTAATTATATGAAATAGATATGAATGAATGGATCAATTACAAACAATTTCACTAACACATGCATAATTTTATATATGTAAGATCTTGTATTTGGTTTAATTTATTTAGTTAATTACGTAAATGAATCTACAGTTATTAAATTAATTGGATTATAAAATCGTTCTTATTTTTAAATAATTCGTTTTCTTATGATATAAAGAATAAATCTTGTCCTACGAGTATAAAATAGGAATAAGTATCAGCATTAGTTAATAGTTTCAATATAAATTTAGCTCAAAAGTATCTTGTTGAACGCGTCCCTTTTCATATATCTACTCGGTAAGAGAGTTGAGACTTAAATCGATTGAATGGTTCATGACTCAAAATCTTTAGGTAATGACTTATTGTTTAGTAGTTAAATTTTTGCTTAATCACCGAATGGAATATTTATTTATTTATTATTTATCTGTCTGATAAAGCAACTAAAAAGTTGCAACACCCTATCAAAATTGTATCGACCGCATTGCATATTAAAATTTTGTGTGCAGTTCTACACCACATAAATTGTAAAAATTGTGATCAGACAGTAGAAATAAAATTAATAAATAGTCAAATATATTTTTTAAATGACGAAAAAAACACCGCTATAAAATTTGCCTATAAATTGAAAGTAAATGGATAGCAAGATAAAATCAATGAATATTTGACTAGTTGCTTAAAGTGAAGGTTTTTTAGAAGTAAAAATATGAGAAAAGGTTTAAGCCTTGACATGAAAAATTTTATTTATAAAGTTCTAAATTTAATTATTAACCAGAAAATTATGTGAAATAATAAATATTTTCAACTAAATTTTACATATATCGTTATTGATTTAAAAATATGGCTAGTCGTTATTTAGATTATAGATTTTCCATGAGGACTCTCTTAAGGTATTCGTCTGAATCGCTTTTATAGTTTGTTTGACTCGATTTCCTTGAAAACAGAGACGGAAAGCGCGTCAACTTGATTGCATCAAAAAATGATATCGATAATTTGAAAGACTTGTATCAAATAGTAACTAAAGTAAATTTACTTTTGCAAGATGATGAATTGAATTTCAAACAGAAAATGTCATAGCAGCATTCGTGAGGAAACTTCTCCAGTTCAAGCTTTCCAACATTATCAGCAATGTCTGCAACCTGGGAATATTTACTTAATTACTGCGTAAATACTTGAACATTCTTCATGCTTTAAGGAGAGATATCAGGATATTCTCAACATGAACATACCAAGTTGGGATGTAGACTCTTTTTTTAAATGCTGACATAGCACAATTATCCGATTTAGAGGAACTAGTAGAACTCACTAATGAAGAATCTAAAGTAAAATTCAGAAAAGGATACCCAAAGTTCTAGCTTCAAAATCAACACCAGGACGTTACCCTGGATTGTGCGAAATAGATGAAAAAATTTAATTTTATTCTCCTCATCATATTTAGTTGAATGTATGTTCAGTACGGACACAAATTTATTTTCCAGAAAATAAGGAAACTAAATCACTAATTATGGCATTTTGCGATTGTTGGTAAAATTGGAACCTGCTAACAAAATTGTTAAAATTTCTCTAGCCTCAACCATCCTATTAATTTTTTTATTACTTATTAATTTTTATGTCCATTTTCTCATTCAGAATAAACAATTTTCTTATACGTGTGATGGTATTTTAATTTTTAATAAGAAATTTTAATACTAGGTAGAAAAGGTTAGGAATCTATGATTTAGATCATTTACAAAACACAATTTCTTTCATAAACTGAATCTTCCTTAGTCATAACTATCATTACTCTTCCTAGAAGCATTGTTCGTAATAAAATGAAGAACAAATGAAACAAGAAGACAACCCAGAAAATATTAATATTTTATTGCGTATATATATATATATATATATATATATATATATATGTTTATGCGGATTTCACGGATTCCTCCGTGTAAGATGCAATAGCAGTGGATATATCCACATTATGCCGTTGTAATGCTGAAATCACATTCAGCAAACGTACAACTATATGCAGCTCCGCGTATGAATGAAGTAAAATGCGAACAGTAAATGCAAACTTCTCTCCATCATATCCTTTCTGTGTTAGAGGTTGCACAGTTAGAACAAATTGTTATAAAACGCAATTTATCCTATTCCGCCACCATCGAGATGATGGCCTACCTGTACCACCATACCAAGAAGAAAGTCAAAACTTGCCCTCCCCGCCACATGTCGGTACCCTGATGAGTCTAGTAGAGACGAAACATGTACCTCTGCCGTATCACTGTGGCGGGGAGGGTAAGTTTTGACTTTCTTCTTGGTATGGTGGTACAGTTAGGCCATCATCTCGATAGTGGCGGAATAGGATAAATTGCGTTTTATAACAATTTGTTGTAACTGTGCAACCTCTAACACAGAAAGGATATGATGGAGAGAAGTTTGCATATATATATATATATATATATATATATATATATATATATATATATATATATACCACCATACCAAGAAGAAAGTCAAAACTTACCCTCCCCGCCACAGTGATACGGCAGAGGTACATGTTTCGTCTCTACTAGACTCATCAGGGTACCGACATGTGGCAGGGAGGGTAAGTTTTGACTTTCTTCTTGGTATGGTGGTACAGGTAGGCCATCATCTCGATGGTGGCGGAATAGGATAAATTGCGTTTTATAACAATTTGTTCTAACTGTGCAACCTCTAACACAGAAAGGATATGATGGAGAGAAGTTTGCATTTACTGTTCGCATTTTACTTCATTCATACGCGGAGCTGCGTATAGTTGTACGTTTGTTGAATGTGATTTCAGCATTACAACGGCATAATGTGGATATATCCACTGCTATTGCATCTTACACGGAGGAATCCGTGAAATCCGCATAAACATATATATATATATATATATATATATATATATATATATATATATATATATATATATATATATATATATTATATATATATATATATATATATATATATATATATATATATATATATATATATATATATATATATATATATATATATATATATACGCAATAAAATATTAATATTTTCTGGGTTGTCTTCTTGTTTCATTTGTTCTTCATTTTATTACGAACAATGCTTCTAGGAAGAGTAATGATAGTTATGACTAAGGAAGATTCAGTTTATGAAAGAAATTGTGTTTTGTAAATGATCTAAATCATAGATTCCTAACCTTTTCTGGACCACCGCCCCCCATGCAAGAAAAAATAAATTAAACGCACCCTCCCTCATAGTAGTTTTACCTAGTATTTTCTTATTAAAAATTAAAATACCATCACACGTATAAGAAGATTGTTTATTCTGAATGAGAAAATGGACATAAAAATCAATAAGTAATAAAAAAATTAATAGGATGGTTGAGGCTAGAGAAATTTTAACAATTTTGTTAGCAGGTTCCAATTTTACCAACAGTCGCAAAATGCCATAATTAGTGATTTAGTTTCCTTATTTTCTGGAAAATAAATTTGTGTCCGTACTGAACATACATTCAACTAAATATGATGAGGAGAATAAAATTAAATTTTTTCATCTATTTCGCACAATCCAGGGTAACGTCCTGGTGTTGATTTTGAAGCTAGAACTTTGGGTATCCTTTTCTGAATTTTACTTTAGATTCTTCATTAGTGAGTTCTACTAGTTCCTCTAAATCGGATAATTGTGCTATGTCAGCATTTAAAAAAAGAGTCTACATCCCAACTTGGTATGTTCATGTTGAGAATATCCTGATATCTCTCCTTAAAGCATGAAGAATGTTCAAGTATTTACGCAGTAATTAAGTAAATATTCCCAGGTTGCAGACATTGCTGATAATGTTGGAAAGCTTGAACTGGAGAAGTTTCCTCACGAATGCTGCTATGACATTTTCTGTTTGAAATTCAATTCATCATCTTGCAATAGTAAATTTACTTTAGTTACTATTTGATACAAGTCTTTCAAATTATCGATATCATTTTTTGATGCAATCAAGTTGACGCGCTTTCCGTCTCTGTTTTCAAGGAAATCGAGTCAAACAAACTATAAAAGCGATTCAGACGAATACCTTAAGAGAGTCCTCATGGAAAATCTATAATCTAAATGACGACTAGCCATATTTTTAAATCAATAACGATATATGTAAAATTTAGTTGAAAATATTTATTATTTCACATAATTTTCTAGTTAATAATTAAATTTAGAACTTTATAAATAAAATTTTTCATGTCAAGGCTTAAACCTTTTCTCATATTTTTACTTCTAAAAAACCTTCACTTTAAGCAACTAGTCAAATATTCATTGATTTTATCTTGCTATCCATTTACTTTCAATTTATAGGCAAATTTTATTGCGGTGTTTTTTTCATCATTTAAAAATATATTTGACTCCATATATATACATATATATATATATATATATATATATATATATATATATATATATATATATATATATATATATATGGAGTGAATGCAAGTTTCTTTACTAGTTATCATGTACAAATACATGCATATACAGAAAAAACTATGGTTCTTAACCGATAAAAAACCTTATTTTATGAATAGAGCAGTACTGTGTTCTAACACAGCTAACAAACAACGCGTTTCCTCAGATACCTGGGGTTAGGTGTGCATGCCTACTTTGCACTTACGAAAATCAATGAGTTTAAAACTATTCTGCATATAGAGGTACACTACCATGGAAAAAGTTTCCACCCTTCATGACAGTTCCTTGTAATCTATGGTAGTACTTTATTAGCTAACTCTCTTTTGATTATAGCACTTCTTTCGGTTGGTTAAAAACTAGAGTTTCTCTTATATATGCATATATTTGTACTTATTAGCTACACAGAAAATCGTATTAACTACTGGTATATTGATCCATTGAGATTCCTCTATTCAGATTGGGTAAAATACTCGGAGATGGCGTTGCTTATATTAGACTTCTCATTTAGTTCAATATAGTTTACTTAAAAGATTCGCATTTCCTGTGGTTACTTAACCACACCTGGACTGTCAAAAAGCAACGATCTGCAGGTGGCAATACACTGTCGTAGGAAAAATTTCCATCTCTGAAGGAAGTTTCTTGCAATCTGAAATAGTACTTTGTTTGCTGTGTTAGAATAAAGGAAGTCTGTGCTTACAGTAAGGCTTTTTTCAGTTGGCTGAGAACTGCAGTCTCTCTTTTGTATGAATTGAAAGCTATATTGTTTTAGCACCTTTCGAAAGCTTTAAATTCTTTTGAAACATATAGTACTATTTTGTGAGCCAGATGGCCCCTTAGGCTTTGTTTTCTTATTCAATATGCTACTTTATTAAGTTTCTACCTGTCTCCCATAGAAGTGCAAATACTTGAAGTTATTATCCTGCTCTTCTAACTAACTATATCATGAAAGTTGAGTGATATGGTTTTACAGCTTGTTTTGAGTGTGACTGAACACTATCGCGATGATCTAGAACTGACCTCGGATATGAAAGAATAACAAACTCGGTATGACACATGAGCAGTGATATGCTTCCTGATCTGTTGAAACTGCAGTATATCTACTGGTATGGAACATCTGTGGGGTACACCAATGGCTCTAAAGCCGCAAATGTTAGGGAGCTCGCGTATATAGAGTTACTTCTGAAAACATCTTTGTATATTTGGAAAAGCAAACTGTAGTTTTCAAGTAGAAATTCATGCTATTGATATCTATCTGCAAGATAGGATATTAGGTGCTGTCTTCGGAATTTTGAACAAAAAAATTTTTCCAGAAAAACACTTGTAATGGGACTGATAACTAGCTATTGTACTTAAACCTGCACACTATGGGTCTATATCAGCATGAACCCCCATGCTAATTATGTAATAAGAAGGACAATACTGCCTCTTGTATCATCCACGAATGCGCAGAACTAGCTTTCTTAAAACTACTTGAAGGCAGCTAGTGAAAAGATTAGTGAGGGTGATAACGCAAACAAATAAGGTATGTCAAGGGTCTCAATAAGTCCCTTTAAGTTACGTTGTGGGGATAGCGCAAACTTCAACTTGTGATAAAACATAATAATAACTGATAAAACGTGTGCATACAGGCATTGTATTTATATATTAATAGGTTTTATGTATTTTTTCCGTTTCAATTTATTTTCTGTTTAAATTTAATATTAATTCATTATGGACCAAACGTAAAGCGTAAACTATTAGTGTTGATTTGCTACCATTTACTAACTTAACAATCTATTAAATATCCAAATAAAACAAGAAAAGCCACATTTTATTGGCAAAATTTACCCCATCTGCACGAGATGTTTATATAGCAAAAACACCGAACTTTCCTGTTTCTCACATCTTCAATTTTCAGTTATTTACTTCACTTATTTCAAAACACCTTTCACAAGACAAACTAAAGCAGTTTGATCAAACAAACATTGCAGTGTTTGAGAGGTGCTCCGAAGCTTTAGTTTTCGATTGTAGTATTAAAGCATTTAAATTGTACGAAGTTTACAAGAAGAGAATTGCTCGAATTTATTTGTCTCTGGAACTTTACGAATTTCAGCACGTATGTTGGTATTATTGAAATGTCAACTCGTAGAATAAGAGCACACTACAAGTATGTGTAACTAATAAAATTGTTTTGGACCTAACGATTGTAATTGTAGATTTTTATTTGTAATTTAGAAATATCAGTAAAATAATTCAATTTCTTTGCCAAAATATAACTTTT